>VZTU01027146.1:0-79439 GCA_013400835.1 Zapornia atra | reverse complement strand
CTGTGATTCTGTGATTAAGGACAAACAATAGCTTCTAAAAAGTTTTATGGATTTACTTGGAATAATTGTGTCATATTTAAATGTCCAGAAGTTTATCGCACATTCATAGGATACACCAGTAATATACTCAAGATATTTTATTTTTTCTATGTATTTCTGTAAAACTGAGTGTCATATTTCTAGGAAATTCCTCTCAAAATGAAAACTTCTGATAAAGTCCTATATGTTTAATTTTGTTCACCAGTGTGCATTACTAGAATAACGAATTGGAAAATAAATCCAGCTTTTGAAACTTGTAAATCTATAATTCAAACAAAACAAGATTGTCCCTGAAATTTACTAAATTATTTACTAAATTTACTGAAATTATCTTTTGATCTTTTGCACAATCATGCTTGAACTACTAATTTTTATGTCAAACTACATGAAAGTGATCATTGTTCTGTATAAAAAAAACCAAAATTCTCAACTAGATGGTGCATACCTGAGTATGTCATCTAACCCCGCAACCTTTTCCTGTTTTCCATCTGCAGCTATTACGCAGCAGCTGATTTGTTCTCCCCTCCTTTCACCCAGTTACTTGTTATGAACTTATGGAATTATCTGAAATGCAGCTAACATTTTTTTCCTACGTCATTAGTGTGCAATGGGTTTATATCCCTCAGGAATGCTTCATTTTTATTGCTTTTTAAAAATAATAAATGTAGACTGAAATGTTTCCATTTGTAATTCTGGAAATGCTTATTGTCCACCAAATTATTGACACCCTTTTCTTCTTGCTGAGTTCTTTGTCTGCCTAAACTCTATAATGACTCCAGCTCTGCTAGGCACGTTCCAGTGTTTTATTCATAACAGTCTTTTGTGAAATTGAAGGGGCATGTTTCACAACATAATGCTCATTTTCCTTATGTGTCTTTACTTATGGAAGTGTATTAACACATCTGGGGAAAAAAATAAATCATAAGCTTTCCCGTAAAATGCCAGCAGACTCCTCACGGCATTTGGTATGTAGCTGTGGTGCGCAGTCTTTCCTAGTCATTCCTAGTAAACAGAGAATTAGCATTCCTTCAATTACTTATCTTTATAAGAATTAAAATTCTTTCCAGGATATTTAGTTCTTAGGGCATTTTATCACAGCATGTTTCTGGTATAAACATGCTCTTTCTTGTTCGGAATGACACTAATTTTCCAGTTAGCTATCAAAGCAGATTATTCTTAAATTTATAGCAGTCTGACATAGATTTACAGAGTAACATCATTTGGCTATCTTCAAAAACATAGGATGACATATGCATTTGCCCAGTCACAGTATGTAACCAGATGTGCTGGGGTTTTTAAGAAAAAAAAAATTAAAATTCTTCTCCCTTTATCTAAATCATATGTGTCTGTGATCTAATGAATATTTTTTTTAATTGCATCATCATTTTCCTGGAAAAAAATATTTTCTAATGGGGAAGACAAGACATTAACTATATCGGTCTGTTTCTTCCCAAATTTGTACTATATACATGAAGTGACATTGAATTAGAGGCTAAAATATCACTACTACTTCCTCAAGAGTACAGAACTAAGGAAACTAGTCCACTGTGAAGATAAAAACAATGCTACAGCGAAAGTTTAGAGGAATGAGACTATTATCATTTCAGTATAAGTTATCTGTCTCCTGGTCTCCTGTCTCTCTCACACAGATGATTTGATATATGTTGATGATTCATTGCAATGATTCTTTTGCTCAAAGCAAAGAAATCTCTGTCACTCCAGGGCAAAACAGAAAAATTAAAGCAAAATACTTTTCCAGTGCTTCTGAGGCTCAGTTGCTCTTCTTGTTGTAGTTCATCGCTGGCACTATGCTTACAGTCATGCCTCTGCTCTATTACTAATTTTAGCTTTTGGATACTTCAGCTGTGAGCCGTAGCCTCTTTTAACCACAAATTACTTTATGGATTCCTATGGGCCTGCTAGTGTTCATGTTTTTCTCATCTGACTCTCCTTTCTCCCAAAGAGGAGAGAACCTCTACTATCCTTTCATGCAGTGGCCTTTCTTAGTTGATAATTATTTTCTCGATACTTTTTACATCTTCATTTCAGCCCATTTTCTCTCCCAACTTCTGTGATGTCTGTTGATGGCTTCTGTCCTGAAGAACATCTACCTCTAAAAAAAGTGAATAAAAAAGACTAGGTTTTGACTGAAAATTTTCCCTATTAAAATTGAGTTGGTAAACTCAGTAAAAAATCAGGGACAGAGAAAAGAGAAAGGATACAGAAAGGAGAGGAAAATATGCACATTATTTGACAGGTTTACAGAAAAATTCCTTATGATAATCTAAGTAATGTTTTTGAATAAGCTTTATGTATGAAGTGAAGAAGGGTAGTCTTCTCAGACAGCCCTCTAATAGAGAGAAAAGATCTATCACGTACCATAATGGTCATCTCCAATATTGACATTGAGCGGACAATACGGATGACCAACTAGTCGTCTTATATCTGAAGCCTAATGCATAAACTCTTTTGAGATGAGCTTCTGTTGTCTTTTCCTATAACTTTTTTCAGGATTTTTTCAGAAAATATCTGGTGCGTTTCTAAACAGCATTAAAAAATATATATTATTGTGAATGAAAAATCTAAGTATGAATATATGAAAGCAGGGTTTAAAAAGAATTTTTTTCTGTCATCCTAACTCTAGCATCTGTAGAAAGGATGTTTTTAAAATTGGAAGAAAGTAAAATATTTGATAAGAATTTAATTGACTGGAATCTCTAAGGAAAGATTGACAATTCTTTTATATGGGAGTACAGACACACAAACACACACACATACATGTGTGAGTGGGCGTCTATATACCATTTGAATATGTAGCTTATTTAAATTCCAAACAAAACATAAAAACTTCTTGATCTGTCATCTCACGAAGCTCAGAGCTTAATGAGTGAAACATCAGATGCAATTCAAAAATAATTACTCAGAAGCAGAACACAGGCATCTTGTCTTTTCCTGATGTAACCAAAGATAAACTGGCAAATGTCGCAAAACGTTACTGCTGCATTACCTTTATGATAATTTGCTGCTCTTGAATCATGTCAGGGATTCAGGGGGCATTCTAGCATTAAAATACATCATTTACTGTAAAAGCTAAACTTTTCAAACTGTCATCTTCCACCCTGCTGTGGCATATGATACCAGAAGTAGATACCTAAATGGAATATCTGACATATTTAGTGAAGACTTGAGGGGTGAGCTAGCCAGCAATTTTTCATCAAGGTTATTTTCATTAAAACAGAAAATGTGTCTTCCATAAAATTGAATTTTCCAGTGGCTATATTATTTTTTCTCTTTTATTTATGAGAGCTACTGCTGCACATGTTATAGCTCCCTGGATTTCAGTCTTTGGGAAATCCGCAAAGCTGACAAAATTCCCTGAATGGCCATCAGCAAAGAAGAGCAGAAGGACAAAAAGACTTCACATTTAGCTGCTATTAACCCCAGCAGAAGACTAATAATTTCACTTGTGGAAAGGAAGAGGAAACTGAGCAATTCTTTCTGGGCAGTCAGACAACTAGCAAGCCAAAACTCTGTAAACACCAATTTTTTTTCCTGAGAAATCTCTTTCTGTTAAGTAAATAAAAAACTACATGTAGTGATGGCATTGGGAGGAGGGAGGATTGCTCATTTTAATTTTTACCCCAACTCAGAAGGGAAATATTTTCCAAACTATTTTATTAAGCCAAATTGATTTCTATTTTCCAAACAAATCTAGTTATGATCACTCAGATTTCTGACCAAGCGCCAAACATACCCCATATTTTTACATGGGGTTTCACTAGAGGAAGGTTTGCATGGTTCAGTAAAACCAACTCCTCCCTGCTGTCGCCAGCTCTCCCAGAAACTATGTCCCACCCACTCAAGGGGCTGCTCTCCATCCTCCCTGCTTAGCCTACCCTGCTCATTTCTACTCCCTGAGGGACCTCATCCTTACTTACTCATTGCCCCTATCCTGGCATGGTCCTGTCCCCACACACCCTAATTCCACTGATATTTCATAGGCTCCTACTTGTGTTTCACAGATGTCACTATATTTTACTGATAGGGAAAGGATACTTATTGACTTTTTTTGTTTTCTTAGTGAATGTCAGTAGTTAAGGTGGAAGTTAGAAATGAGTTTGTTGTTTAGTGTCATTCTGAAATAAATAGTTCTATATGACTTTTGTAACTAACTTTTCCTCATGGCTGATAGGGTTTTGCACAAATATTGTTTTGTGTAATATCAACGGGGAGCACGAGCTCAAAAGATGTTTTCCCTCAAAGTAGCTGTGTTTTCTTATCAATGAAAAAAGCAAAGATCGCAAGCTGCCCAAATCAAGCAACTACATAGGCAACATGTAACTGTTTCAGCACAAAAGTGAATTTGTTTAGTTATTGATACATAGCAGTTGTGATAGCAGAGAACTGATTTATAAAATTTGGGAGAAAACAGTATTTCTTCAACTGACAGACAAGAAGTTACTCAAAGAGATTTAGAGTAATATTTTTCCCTAAAGCTGGGGCAGACAAAAGGTCACTTATATTGACTCAGTGGATAGGTGACAACTTGTTAGGTTACCACAACTCAACTATGTTCACATGCGTGTCCTGGCCTTCAGCTTATTATCACAGTGTTTCCAGCTCTTTCCCTCACTGTAGTATTAATTCTTCAGCTATGACACTGATATTTCACACTTGCACTATGCAAACCTATAGCACCCTCTATATCAGAACCAACCACCTGGTTCAGTGGTGGAGAACATAAGTAGCTGTCACATTTTATAAGCTCCAAATGCATTATAAAATGGGGCATTGAAATTTTATCATATATGTATAAAGCCACTAAGTCAGAAAAGCATGTTAATGTGCATTGCTGAGTTTACCACTATGGGCCCCAACACATACAGATAGCTGCATTGGTGTGCAAATATAAACATTATGTCTTGAATTTTTTGTGGAAATAGAAATTTTTCCTTCAGTGTGTTTTATGTCACAATAACATCTCCAGGGAATCTGTGTTTCTTGCAGATTTTAGTCATTCAGTTAAAGCTTAGAAAGCCTTACAAAAGGTTGTAAACTAATGAACACACTCTTAAATAAGGCAAAACCAAACAAACATCAGCTTTTGCAGGGGGTGTAAATATATTCAAGACATAATTATGCTTGACACTGTCAGAGTTTGACCCATTGGAGCCCCGAAAGCAATCATGTACATGACTGAACAAGGGAATTATGACTTAATGTTGTGAACATAACAGTTTAATAAATGATAACTTGTACAGTGAGCCATAGCACATGGGATTTATCTGCCTTTGGTTATATATTTGGAACAACTCAGGTTAAAAAATACGGCTCAGTTATGTAAAGATTCTTTACGCCTTAATCTTGTGGATCAAAAAAAAAATACTCCAACCTGATTTTCTCAGGACTGAAGGAAGAACACAGTAACAGAGAGGTTTACTTATTCTGAGCAAAGCAGCTCTTAATCCATCTCAACCGATACAACCATAATCACATTAACTTCCACAGTCACTTTCTGAGAACAGGACAGCTTCAAACACAGAGCTGTATTTAAAGAAGGCTTCTACATTAACCCAGCAAGAAAAAAAAAAAAAAAGAGATACCAAACCAACTTTTGTAAAGTCTTTGCTTCATGCCCTGCAGTTGTAATGTCAAGACAGTCTATAATTAGGGCACGCAGGGACCAGTGACTAATGCACATGAAGGTACAGTGAATTAGCTGAAGTGCTTTCATTATTTTTGCGAGTAGACAGGAATACTAGATGTTCTGATGCTATTCCTCAGACTGCAAATATTGGCACACCCTGCTCAAATACAACCACAGAAGGAAAATACAAAAGAAAGAAAAAACCCAGCAACTGCAGATGCTGTATCTAGTCCTACAGTATTTACAATATATATGTTCACACCCAGTGTAACCACACTTCCAGCATAAAAATCCCATGTCTCCTCTGCAGTGATGCATTTATGCTTGTGACCACTAACACAAAGACACCAGATTTTAAAGACAACCATTTTTAACTTGTTGCACTTGCTCTTCTGCCTTCTTCCTTGCCTTTCACATTTTCCCCATTTGCAAGACCTTTTTGGTATTTTGGAGCATTGGCTGAGTGCAGTAGGAAACATTAGACAGTTGTCATTATCATTCACCAAGACCTGAAAGGATGGTTTTGATGTGCCTTTGCTTGTGCTTTCCCCTTTAAACCAAGCAGTTTCTGTACTACTAAATAGTCACAGGACTGTCAGCTTCTTCTTGGTATGAACAAAGCTTGAGTAAATATTGTGCATTTGTGAAAAGCATGGATGTTTTGACTGATTAAGTGAGAGGGAGGGATGGTAGGCTAGGAAGAATTGTCCAAAATAGGTGAATACAAGATAAAAACCAAAACATTTTCCCAGCAATATCAAGATACCTGGTGTGGATTGCTAACTGCATCTGTATCTGAATCCACTCTATTATTTTTCTACACAGATATATAAAATGTATTGGTTCTTCTAAGTTTTGGACTTTGGTGAAATATAGTTCAGTGCCAGGAGCCAGTTATAGGATCAATGCACCTTTGAAGTAGTGCCTAGGTCTGTGTTGACCTTTGATAAGAGGATAAATTTCACCCTGTGTCATTAGTGCTGCCCACAAACATAAAAGGGATATGTTTGCATTGCCTTAACATCTTTGATATTTACCCACTGCTTTGCTTGAGATATCAGGTATAAAGATGACCCTATCTTTCCTGACTATGCTGAAAAGTAGAGATATTTGTATTTAAAATAAGGTTCAAGCCTTGGCCGGAGAGATAATTCCAGTTCTTGCTGAACTTTTTCCTAGCATAGTACAAGAAGCCGGTATAGGTGAGCTGATGTAACTTTACTGTAATAAAACAAAGTTCAAAAAAACATTAATGATTTGTCAACCTGGAGGCCAAAACTCACCCCAAGACAGAAGGTCATGATACCACAGAGATCGGGCATCACCCAGTGACCGTGATACCGCACTAGAGAAGTAAAGCTCAAAACTACAGTTTTCTAATCCATAACAAGGACATGCAATGTGGTGGGTGAAGGTTAGCCCAGTCCACCAGTGCAAACTTCACTGTTCTGCCCAGGCTGCTTCAATGAAGTAAGTGGCTGAATCTGACCATGACCAGTCTGGAGTGAAACCGCTTCTTCTACCATTCACAGCACGTCTCTAAGTGTCCTCGCTCTGCCACAACTTAATATGAGGAGTGTATTACAGAACTAAACATACTTGAAATATGAGCACTGCTACTATCCAAGGGATAGCTGGTAGTCTTTCTAGAGAGCTTCTCTCTTCCTCAAAACAGGTACATCGTATCTATTCATCTTCTCAACCCTCAGTCTTCTTAACTCTATACCTGCTTAAAAATTAGACTTCTGAGGGCTGGCTGGCTGATCGACATGTCACAGACAATGCAGGCTGCCAGCAGAAGGTGAGCGACTGAGCCCATCTCCGCTTGTCAATAAAACAGGCTAACCCATCCTTTCAGGCTGGTATGTGCAGGGTTTTTTGCATGGGACTAAGAGCCACAGAAAGAGAGAGAGAGAAAGAGGAAAATTAGACTTTTGGGGGTAAATTTGTTCAAATGGTGCCTATCTATAAGAACAAGGGTAGCAGGTGAACAGGCTAAGGTCCAAATTCCCAACATCACATACACGCACACACACACGCACACACACATACACACCATGATACTCTTAAACTCAGGGTCTTTTGCCAGACAATAAAATACAGGAACATGAATGTACAACTGTACATATTTTGGAACAGGGTTCATTAAATAACAGTTGCTGGTAAAACAGGATTTCTGCTATAAACAAAGAATCATATCTGTGGTCAGTCCCTTGTTAGTTTACCAACCCTCAGCTTCAAGTCCCCCAGGAGTTCCTCTGGCAAAGGGGTCCCCCACAGTCAGGAAGACTGTCCACTTGAAATTTAAAGAAACTTACAATAAGCATGGTTGACTAAAGACAGAAGTCTCTGACAGCATAAGGAAAAGGAAAGACTACAAGAGGGTGTGTGGGTGTGTGAGAGAGTATTTGATTTTCTCATATGAGTAAAGTGATGAGAATTTTTCCCGTTAAGTTTTGGAGTGAGTGGAGTCAAGGTCCTGCTTGCTTTCCTTCCTTTCTTATTTTCTTCTACTTGCATGAAAAACCTATATTGGTTCTTACAGACTTTTTATATTTACTTGTTGTAAGAAAAAGGGCCCCTTAATTTAAAAGGCATTTGGGCAGGATGGAGAGAAAACACTAATCCTGGCCTTAGTCAGGGGAGTGGTAGATGGCTGCTTTTCCTGGGAACTAAAAGGAGGTGCCAGAGAGCTGTTGTCTGGGAAATCCGAGCCAAAGCAAGACTATTAAGAGCTACCAGCACTTTCAGAAGCTAAAGACTCTTTCTTCCTGTCTTTCTAGCTACTGAGAGCTGTCCATATGACTGGAACAATGATTTCTTGCTTGTGCAATCCCATCCCATGTCTGTGCTATGTATTGCAATCCCTCATCTGGCATGGGAATGTGTCCAACTGATTCAGAAGCATCTGAGGTTGTCTGCCATCAAGCCCGTTTGCTCTTCTTTATGCTGACATCTGCCTGACTCACCCTCCGGTGTGGCTGAGAAAACCTCACTGTTTAACCCTTGCAGCTTCCAATCTGACTTTCCTGCTCCAGCAGCATGACAGTGAGTCAGTGCACTGCCCAGGTATGCACTGGCAACTCTGCGTTTCCAAGATGAGAGCAAACAGAGCAGCCCAGCTTGTGACATACATCTAGGATCCCTTAGACCAGCTAAACTGTATGGCCTCACCCACACAGGGAATGCTTTCCAGCCCATGCTATCCATAAGTGGCTCCTGGGTATTATCTCAACTAGTGTAACTGAGCCAAGTCTCTGGCATGAGGCTTGTTTGCAACTAGTACTAACTGTTAAGCCATATGGATAATTGTAGGCCAGTTCAAATCTATGCTTCAGCTCTTTTACTGGTAAGTCATGGCCTAACTCTCCCAGTGGTTACAGAAAATGTTCATTTTCACCTAGGAGACATCCCATAAATCCTCATAAAAACATGTGAAATCTTACTCAGTTAGAGGGTTCATTTGGTTTAGGACCGTTACTACAATTTCTCAAAGATGAAGGGGGAAATTAGGTAGAGCAATGAATAGGCCAACCAGTAGAAAAATGGATAAATAGTTACATTCACACAGTTTTCAAATAATAACGTAACTAAGGGCAATACTCATTAGAAACATCTGGTCTGTCTACAGTTTTTTTTAAAAATAAGCTCTTACGCTTTATTCTCATTAATACTTACCAACATCTAAGTCACAAAAATATGACACTAAAGTTATTTCTAGACAGGGACCCTACATTTTATACAAAGAATTCTCTAGAATTTTCTCTGTCCTCTTACACTGTAAATTATTTAGTCCCTAATTCTACTCTCCACTAAATTAACCTGACAGGACTGTATATGTTCAAGAAACACTAGCTTGAATTATTGCTTTGTGTATATTCATTACCATCACATCAAAATAAATTCAGATCAGTGCCAATTCCCAAGCAATGTTGTGGTGATGTGGAACCTCCCTGTCTGGTAGGGAACCCAGTAAGTTATTGCGTCTAGGTCGAGCCCGCTGTGGGATGGTGTTCTCTGCTTTTCCTGGCTTACCTCTCAACATCTCAGTCTATTCTACCCAGTTTTCTTCATCTCTTCCAGGACAATGAATCTTCAGAGAAGGAAGGCATGGAAGAAATAGGCCACATTATCCTTATGTAAGGATGATAAAATATTTCTGTTTTACTTTGTAGACATCCTGGCTGAGGCACCAAACACACTCTTTTTATGGTATTGGCAAAGTACATAATTAGTATGGTGTATGTACGTGTTTGATTGATTGATACTAATTTCCTTTACAAACAGAGTATGAAGAAAATTATGCAGTGGAGGAATTGGATGAAGCGTGCCATAATATTTAATGATGTTACTTGTTCTGGTGCCTGAATTAATGATATATCACCTTGCTGAAAGATGGATTTATGGGTGATTTAGCTTCATCTCAGTTACTCTGTTCATCATCTTTCTCCGCAGTGGGAAATGCACTGTTCAAACAATGCCACAATAAGAAAAATAAATAAAATTGATGATGACAGTTTCCCAATATAATTGTCCTGAATGTTTTACCATTTTGACGTCTGTATTATTAAACTAAATTGCTTCATTTTCACTTTGTGGCTGCCACTGGAGTTGCAAATCCTGCAAATGTCAGTGAACAGCATGCACATGAAACTTCCACTTCTTTGTGAGGTACAGTCATCTCCTTGGGCAGATTAACTGTACAGTGGGCATTGGCTGACTCAGCACCATGAAAACACAGCTGTGCTGCTTCCTGAACTGTCTTGGGTCTGGTGTTAGTGTTATGCTCCTTACAGCAGCAATTTTATGGGAAGGAGACCTCTGCTTCTTGTTTTTTTTTCTCTCAGCTTTCTTCCCCAAGGATCCACCTGATGTCTTCACTCTGTGTGGTTCTCCAAACCAAGAGTAGTGGAAAGCAGTCCACAGCACTGTGCATTGATCTCATTCCCAAATCAAGAAATTTCTCAATAACTTCATCCCTCTCTCTTTGTTTTCCTCTGTCCCTCACCTTGCAAAGCTTGGAGAATGGTTTATGAGTCTGTTGGTTCTCAGTGTATTCAGGAATAAGGTGTGCTGGTTCTTTCAGAATGCAGATTTCCATAGTATAGAGGTCCCAATATTCATGTTTCCTTGTGTGTTTTATTTATACAGAATAATCTACCTTTGTATAAACTTCTACAGAAATATGTAATTGTATTGTACTAACTTTTAGCAAAGTAGATGTTAGAGAATAATTACATCTCTTGTTTAAAAAACTTTCACTTGATATAAATCATTGGGAAAAAGAAAGTTATTAAATTATGGCTATGTGTAAGTATAGCACACACAGATAACCTTTAGCAAGTCAGCTGGGAGCTGGAAGCAGTCTTACAACAGCAGCATAGAGTACTGCAGAATGTAGCTTATGTGATATTAACTCCTTCCAGTAGCACAGAAAATCTGTCTGTTTCCTGTCCTTCTTACAAAATATATTGTAGTCAAACCAGCCAGTTACATTCTTCCTAAATGTTTAAATCAAGGTGGATTTATGAGGTGTGTCGATTCATTGAAGAGGGAAAGGCATCATGACAATGCAATCCAGCCCCAATAAAATGAAAGCCATATAAAAAGGAGCCCATGTAAAACTCAGGGCCAATTATACAGAAGACAGCTTTGGAAAAAAAAAAAAGTTCTGCAAAATGCTAATAACTTTATTAGTGCAAAAACCAGCATCAGTTTAGTCAGAAGGGCTTCTATGATATCTATCCCAGGCAAAATTAAGATGAGGAAATCTATTAAATCTGAATATCTATGAATTTAGTATAGTTTCAAAGTTTTCAGGTCCTTAGATCCTCCCTTTTTGTTGTCTCATGAGCTACAGCAGCCAGTGAATATGCAACAAAAATTGTAGCTTTCTTCTGGACAAGTGGTTTTCCAGATACTTGTTGAGGTTAAGAATAATTTTTGCATGGATCTGGCCTAGAGAAAAGTGTTCAGAAGAATAGAATTTAAATAAGCTAGAATCCCCAAAGCAAAGATAATCAGAGGCTAAGAAAGTCTTGTGGTTTAAACACAGAGTTTGAAAAATCCAGTGAGAGACCTCGGGCGCATCACAAAGTCTTTCTGTCTCCATTCTCCATCTGTAAAATAGAGATAATTTTTCTCCTCTAATTCTCCAGGAGGTTATAGCATAAATTCATTAACATTTGCAAGGCATTCAGATGTTGTGTGAATATCTGAGAGCAAAATAGGAAACTGCTGCTGGTGAATTAAGGCCTTATAAATTGTTATACAGTTAAATCTTAATATCTTTTATGCTTCCCATAGAAATTTGAACTTAATAGTGGAAAGAAATGCAAGGATAGAGAATGGGTTCTTTGAGTTCTGAAGCTGGGGATCACTAAAATCGCTAAAGGTGGGAGGGACTAGTAAAAGGACCAATATTAAACCTTTGTTTAAAAACAAACAAACCAACAAACAAACAACAAACCATGCCTCAATATTTGCAGTCTCAGCTCATATCTCTGTTTGCTTTCATACTACTATTTTTTCTGTTGTCCTATTCCTGTTATTTATTACATGTAGTAAGAGAAGCCTTCTATGTATTATAACATCTTTTCAATGAGACTGTCTGAAATTTACTCTTGTTAATAATGAGAAAAGACAGGTAATGAAATCTTGGTCTCACTGAGATCAGTGGGATTTTTCTGTTAACCTCATTAGAACCAGAACTTCATTCAGGAATTGATACTGATCCCTTAGACATGTTGACAGCTGATATATCTTTGTGAGAGTGCACTGACTTTCCTGCACATCCTGGCAGGGAAAGGTTCTTTCAAGATCGCTCTTTTAAGGGTTCATTTTCTACACTCCAAAAATAATGAGTAGTCAGGAAAACAGTTCATTCAGCAGAGGAGTGGTCTCACACATACCTGTAGTCTGATTCCCTTAGTATTCCAGTCATAAATGAAGGTCATTTTGAGATTACTTTTAACCTCTTTCCTTTTATAGTTGAATGTCTGTTCATAGGCAAATAGTAGAACTTACTAAGTACAAGGAATATCATCTAACTGTAAGAAAACATCTCAATGTAGCCATGACAGGTCTGCCTGTCAATTTTATTTCTTTTTAAAAGCTCATAGATTTTTTTTATCTTGTTTGAAGTGCTAGGTTATAAAGGCATGTGACAGTATGATATAACTAAAATCCAGTATGAAGAGTAAGTGTTTGCGTCTGATTTTTACAAGATCAACAAGCAAAAAAATGAAACACAACATCAAGACAGTTAAAGAGTTTGAAACGCAGTAAATAAAAGGTATTAACTACTTCCCTTTCATATTCTTCTTTCTCTTTTTGGATCCAATAATAAACTTACAGCAGTGACTTATTTATAAGTAACTCATTGTTTACCGTGAGGATTTTTCTTCGGATACAAGGAGCTAAATGTGCTGTCCACCTCACAAAGGGCACACAGATTATTTCCCTGTATTTGATCGAGGTTCATTTCCCAACATCTATTTGTCAGGAATATTATTCAAAGACAGCCATTTGTTAAACTCATCAGAATTAAAATGTCCCCCATCTTCATATGCAGAGACCTGTTGGATTAATTTGGGGATAGATAGAATTCTTAGCAGTAAAAATGGTGATTGACACTCAAATTGAAATGTAAATTTTGATAAAAGACTACACAAAATAGGAATGGAAACAGGAATATTGATTACACTATCCAGGGAGGGGCTGGGTTATAGTACATTTGCTGTTACAAATATGCTGATTATTTTGAACTTTTCAGCACTATAGTTATCTAGGCTCCAATATATTGACTGCCATTCTTCAGAAATGCTCTAACTGAAGTATGCACTTGTCACCTTCTTGAACTCTACTCAGGGCCTTTCAGGGGATTTTTCTGATTTCAGTGTAAAACTATAAACAATTTAATCTTTATTTGTTGACAAGAACTCAAGTGAAAGTACTGTGTATTTACTTCTTTTTCTATGGGTAGGATACTCCTGTGTTTTCACATTATTTAGACTAATTTGAGTAAATAGAATTTCGTAGCTTTGTCTTCAACATAACTACATCTTTAAGTTCCTAGTGGGAACCAATTCCTTTGAGGGCCTTATTTAACCAACACTGATGATTATGAAAGGAACTAGATCCTATCAATGAAAACATAAGAGGAAAACTTCAGGATTACCAAAGAAGATTGTTACTTTACCAATTAGAAAAGGGTAAATCTAAGATTCACCCCTGCTGAGGAAGGCCTGAGATCCCAACTACATTGTGACTAATTGCCAATGATTAAGTTTCGTAAGGCTTACTCACAAGTACCAGACAACCCCAACACTCAGATCAGAACACAAAGTTCCCATGGACCTATGCCCAGAAGTTGTTCCTCTGGATGCCCAGAAGTGTTTTGGTCTGGGGACCAAACAGTTGCCCAAGTTCTGTAATAACACAGTAACACCCTGTTATATTGTAAAACACAGTTACTGTGGTTTTGTATACCAAAAATCTGTTACTATATTACCCACCGTTTTGGAGTTTTGCCATAAAGCATTTCATGTTCATCAAACTACTTTGCTGGGGATATTATCTTACTTTTCTGTCATTCACCTGATTGAATTATTTGGCCTTAATGAAAATGTAGTTGATGATGACTAGGTTGAAAATGTAACAAGTCATAGAGCATCACCAAGAACACGTGCACTAGATTTCTGTCAATCATTCAATCTTTTGTGAACTGATGAGCATTTCCAGAATCCAAGAAGAAATGGAAGAGGCACAAGGGTACTACATTCAGCCTCATTGTGTAGAGCAAGGCATCAACCAAAATCTCAGGCCAGTACACAGATCTTGGCTTGAGCTGTATAGTAAAATGTAAATCATCATTTAAATCATCATCCTCAGCTGCCAGAAACTCAGCTGCTGAGAAGCCAGCTCTTCTCCCAGCTCACTGATCATCCTAAGCATCTTCTGCCTCTCTATCCTTCCCACAGCATAACTCTGCTCCTGTGTATTTAACCCATCTGCCTTTCACGACTCACTAACTGTGGCATGTTTTAGGAGAACATCCTCTGCAGAGAGCAGGGCTTGCCTGTAGTACCAGTGAACACAGCTTAGTCATCTCCCTACTAAACTGTTCCACATCCTTCTTGCTGCAGCTAGGCAAAGTATCAGCTGAGAGAGATGAGAAGGGAAAACACCTTCCCTAAGTTTCCTGAGGACTCCTATGGCATGATTTTACAGGTGAGAGTCACTGAGAAAAACATATTGGCAGTAGTTAAAGCAGGAACCAGAATCAACTTCTTCCTCTCCCTTTCTCCCTCATGTCCTTACCCATAGCTGATTTTTTCTTTGGTGAACACACAATCCAACAACAAGTTCTGGTACAGTCCACTCAGGACTCTGATCTGGATGAGACAGAAACTAGATCTGGAGAGTACAAGAAAGTTTGGTACATACAGTCATACCTCACAGAGCGACTCATATGGCTAAAACTGTCTGAAGTCTGTTCTTGTCCATGGCATGTGCTGAGCAGGAGAGGAGAGCAGTGAGAAGTATAGAAAGTCACTGACAGCGGCTTTATCATTTTTATTTTTAATAGAGAACAGTTTGGCCCATCCTAAACTGCAAGAACACCAGAAGGAAAGGATTAGCAAGGGTATAAAGTCTGTCAACACAAACTAAAATTAATCCTGGCAAGGAAGGGTGAATTTCCGCTTCTATCCTCAAATTCAGTGACATTTCAGCTCTTTACAGCAGGCATTTTCAGGGAGACTCTAGGACAAGTTGGCATCCTTTTCAGCAGGTAGCTTAAAGCCAGTGAAGGATTCATTTGTTTCAACTGGTATTTACAATAAAGAGGTAACTGAAATACTTGTCAATGGGTGAGTACACAGAGCTACGGTGTGGGGGTGTGGGGGTAGCAGTCACTTGCCATTAAAAAAACCAAAAAAACCAAAAAAAACCCCACATTTAGCTGAAATCAGAGAGCATTCAGAACTAGTGAAGAAGTATTTTTGATTGCAGTGGAAGAAAAGAAAATAAAATGCATGCCTATGTGTTGGGGTCAAAGCAGACTGACAGCGCACAGATGCCTGTTGCTGGTCCTGCCTTGCTTCTTCTTATGTCAGCTAAAGCCGGGATTCATCCCTAGAGAAATCAGGAATCATATCTTATGACATTGGGGCACCAACTCACCCCGTTTCATATTACAAAATAGATGTAAACTGTATCTTTAGGAAATTGTGCCATTTGCTATTGACAGAAAGATCACAGTGTGACTTCTGGGTCACATGTAAAAATCTCTAACCCAAATCTTAAACCGGTTAAGAGAACAAGCAAGCTGCTATTGCACTGTTTGACACAAGTAAACAAGAGCAACTTCTTCTTGCAGTTTCATAACGTTTTTAATAAGCAACCATGTGAAACACAGGATTTTACACTGAATAGGCAAGAGAACCACGTTTCATTAAGAGCATTACCTTATGTAATCAGAAACAGCACCAACCAGATCAAAGTTATGGATCTTTATTGATTAGTGCTCAGTGCGTGTTTAATCAGTGACTGAGGATAGTAAATTAACACAGTCTCATCTGCCCTGTTCTTGGAAATACGTTGCTGGATGTTAGGAGGGTCTATAACTAAAGCACAATGTTTTTAAAGTGAATTCACATGACTGCTGTCTAAATTATCAGCAAGCAGAGGATTACAGATGGAGTAGGTAACAACAAATGAGTGAGAAAACAAAAACTTTTTGCATCATATAATTATACTCTTAGCCTTGATGGTAATCTTAGTCCTTTCTTTTCTTACTCTTATTCTTTGTGGCTAAAGAAATCAAAGCATAACTTTGATTTAATTTATTAGGCTTTGTATTGCTACCTGTTATGTTGTTGCAGGTATGATATCTGTTGCACAAGAAGACCCAGCAGGGATTTTAAAAGTTCAAAAGGCAACAAAATATGAAAAAAAAAATCTTTCTTAGCCCCTTTTAAACAGCTTTATTCTCAAAATGGTGTTCTATATGTTCATGTGTTTTGAAGACAGGTCCAGCTTCTGTTTTAAAAGGCATTGTGACTGGTCCATAGAAAATCTTCATCTAGGTTTTATCAATCTGTGTTACAATTCTCCCATCAGAAAGCCACTTGAATTACCCTGGCTATCTTCAAGCCAGCACAGTTTCCAGTCTCTGTGTCTGCAGAATACCTGTGGCTCAGACCACAGATAGGCAGTCTCACACAAGGACCAGAAAAACTCATTGTCCACGTGATAGGAGACCCAGGTCTCTTGTTCTAGGAATCACCTTTCCATCAGCACATGGCATCAGCACAAAGGCAGATGGGCAGTACAATCAAGGCCAGGCTGACACGCACCCTGATCTGTGTACACTGCAGGTCTGTAGATGCTTGATTCTCACTTCATATTTGCTAAGCCTATGTTTACCATCCTGCACGTGAGAGAAGTCTGAATTGATGAGGTTCACAACTATGTTTATATAGCATACCCATAACATAAACCCTATGGAGGAAGTTGAGGTACTCAACAAATTTTTTACCTCAGTCTTCACTATCAAGGGCTCTGGACACACTGCCCAGGTCACAGAAGGCAAATGCAGGGACTGGGAGAATGAAGAACTACTCGCTGTAGGAGACAATCGTGTTTGAGAACATCTAAGAAACCTGAAAGGACCTGATGAATTGCATCCATGGGTCCAGAGGGAACTGACAGATGAAATAGCTAAGACACTCTCCATCATATTTGACAAGTCGTAGGAGTCCGGTGAAGCTCCCACTCACTCAAAAAGGGGAAATATAACCCCTGTTTTTAAAAGGGGAAACATAACCCCTGTTTTTAAAAGGGGAAAGAAGGAAGACCTGGGGAACTACAGGCCAGTCAGTCTCACCTCTAACCTGGTAAGATCTTCCTGGAAACTCTGCTTAGGCACATGAAAAATATGGACATCATTGGTGACAGACAACATGGCTTCACTAAGGGCAAATCATGTCTGACAAATCTAATGGTATTCAATGATGAGATTACAGCATTGATGGACAAGGGAACAGTGACATACATCATCTACCTGGATTTGACAGCATTTGACACTGTCCTGCATAACATGCTTGTCTCTAAACTGGAGAGA
This sequence comes from Zapornia atra, assembly GCA_013400835.1. Lineage (NCBI taxonomy): Eukaryota > Metazoa > Chordata > Aves > Gruiformes > Rallidae > Zapornia > Zapornia atra. The sequence continues at coordinate 61,626 of VZTU01027146.1, read as the reverse complement.
CATGGATTTGATGCATGGACCACTCGATGGATAAGGAATTGGCTGGATGTTCACACTCAAAGAGTTGAGAACAACAGCTCAATGTCCAAATTGAGACCTGTGATGACTGGCTTTCCACAGTGGTTCATACCAGAACTAGCACTAACATCTTTGTCAGAGACATGGACAGTGAGATTGAAAGCACCTTCAGCAAGTTTGCTGAAGACACGAAGCTATGTAGTGTGGTTGACAACGCTGTAGGGAAGGGATGCCATCCAGAGGGACCTTGACAGGCTTGAGAGGTGGGGCCATGTAAACTGATCTTCCAGGTACTCAAACAGGCTGCCCAGGCAGGCATTTCAGTCACCATTCCTGGAGGTATTTGAAAGACGGGTAGACAAAATGCTTCTGGATGTGGTTTAGTAGAGGACAGGTACAGTTGGACTCGATGATCTCAAAGGTCTTTTCCAACCTAGTCATTCTGTGATTCTGTGAACTGCATGAAGTTCAACAAGGCAACGTGCAAGGTCCTGCACATGGGGTGAGGCAATCCCAAGTGCAACTACAGACTGAGCAGAGAACAGATTGAGAGCAGCCCTTAGGAGAAGGACTTGGGGGTGATGGTGAATGAGAATCTCAGCATGAGCCGACAATGCGTGCTCGCAGCCCAGAAAGCCAACCACATCCTGGGATACCTCAAAAGAAGTGTGGCCAGCAAGTCAAGGGAGGTAATTCTCCCCCTCTACTCTGGTCTTGTGAGACCCCACTTGGAGTATTGTGTCCAGCTCTTGGGTCCACTGTACAAGAAAGATATTAACCTGCTGGAGCAAGTCCAGAGGAGGGCCACAAAGGCAATCAGAGGTCTGGAGCACCTCTCCTATGAAGACAGGCTGAGACAGTTGTGCTTGTTCAGGCTGGATGACAGAAGGCTCCCAGGAAACTTTATGCAACCTTCCAGTACCTGAAGGGGCCTACAGGAAAGCTGAAGAGGGACTGTTTATCAGGAAGTGTAGTGATAGGAAAAGGGGTAATGGTCTTAAACTGAAAGACGGTAGATTTAGGTTAGATATTTGGAAGAAAAACTTCCCTGTGAGGGTGGTGAGGCACTGGAGCAGGATTCCCAGAGAAGCTGTGGCTGCTCCTTCCCTGACAGCGTTCAAGGCCAGGTTGGATGGGGCTTTGGGCAAACTGGTCTAGTGGAAGATGTCCCTGCCCATAGCAGGGGGGTTGAAACTAGATGGGCTTTGAATCTCCAACCCAAACCATTCTGTGATTCTATGCTTAATCAAACTGGAGAAGGTGCTCTTATGTAGTAGGGTAGATTATGGGTGCTCTTTTTTCAACAGATGTAAAAAATGCAATATTCTCTGAGACAATCTTCAGCCCCAAGCCCCCGGAACCCTGCATGCTCTCAGGTGATGCAGTCTCATAGCATATCTTAACTATGAGCTGAGTTCTGCTTATATTGCTAATGCAATGTGTGCAGATCGTTTGCAACTGGGACCTTTTTTTTTTAGCATTTATAAAGGAGTTTTCTCTTATAAACTTTCTTGCTGCTCTTTTAATGGGAGGTCCCTCAAACCAGAAGAAAGTTTTGGAGTTCAGACGTGCATTCCAAGGAGCTCCTAGTATTTTTAATTCCATTGGAAAAGACTTGGGTTTGTGGCTTTCATTGTCTTTGAATGCTAGAAATTGTCTTTGTGCATGTATGTGAGGCCAGAACATCATCTTTATTTGAGAACTTATTTGGCACTTTTGAAACAAGAGGATTTTTGATGTTCCTCAAGGAGTTTCAAGCTTCATGACATCTTACTGCTAATGATACACCAGCCTGCTCACCACCTATTCCCTATGGCAACAACTGCTTAAACAAGAAACACCAGACAAACTGTCCAACACCTCCTAGGTTTGCATGCAGCTTCAGCAAGACACAGTGCGGGTTAATTTTCCTGCTGTGACAGGGACACCCACAAGTACTAATACCACTCCAACGCTTGCCACAGTTGTACTAGGGAAGGGTATTTGAACCTTTCATAGTCTGAAAATGGTCTACAAAGGCAGGGAGTAGTAAGCACTGTTTTGCAGTTCAGCAGCTGAGTTAGAGACATCTGAAACTGAGCAGGGGTTCAGCCTGTTCTCCTAGGCTTATGTTTCTGTCATGGAGGGGATTTTTGCTTTCCTGGCTGTGTAGTAGCATGGAATACCATACTTCAGTCATAAAATCCCTGGAAAAGTTATGATAAAAATTAATCCCAGAACAACATCTTTATACTGTTACTGACCAATTCTTTTCTTAGGGAAAGAGTACTACTTGGTTGTTACCCAAAGAAAATCAAAGGGACAGTTATACTGACCCTGCCATAGTGAGAGCTTTTCAGTAAATATTAAATTCAATGTAATCACCTCTAGAGTAGTGCTTTGGCTGAGGGCAAAAGAAGATGATAACAGGAAACTGAAATTGAAAAGCCAGCCCTTCAACTGACATAAAACAGCTGGATGAATTTGCAGCAGTCAAGGTGACAGCACTATTAATAATATAGACATCACTTAATTTGGAAATCAAAGGAACTGTGAATGTATGATTAGCAAAATACCTGTAAATCCTGCCTGAATAGAGGGGGGAAGCTGTGTTTTGTCTTATAAATCAGGATCTTAGTTGCTGTGGTAATGTTCCTTGTATAACTGGTCTACGTAAATGAAACTCAATCCCTGTTGTCTCAAGCCATAGAGGATTACAGAATAATGAAAAACAAAACTAAACTAAAGGAACCCAGTCAACTGAAGCCTTATGATGAAAACTGTAAATAAAAATTAGGTTTAAAATTATTTTGGTGTGAGTTTATGAGAGCACAGACAGATTTGCTCTTTTTGTTGTTTTCATTTCACTAAGGAAAGCAAATTTTGGAAATACTTTACAACTGGAAAACGCAGCATTGATGATAAAACACTCATGAGCAGCTGTGCTTGTCCTGCACCTGCCTCTGGCACCTTGGGTAGATGTCTTAAAGAAAAAACATAGAGGTGCTGACTAACAGCTGATGGAGAAGGCGGCTGGGGATGGCGCCGAACAAAGGCTGGAATGGAGTATTATAAGATTACAGGACAGATTTGAGGCCAGATAACAGACCAATCTCACAGTAATTGATTACACGTAGTAATTATCTTTCTTCTAAAACTACAAGGCAGTTGAAATCCATCTAGCCTCAGTACTCAAAACAGAGACATTCGTAGTTTAGTAAATAGCATTACACCACAGCCAATGTTTTACTGACTTTATCACCATGTGTAAAGTGTTGCTCAAACAGATTGAGCCAGTGCATAATAAAGCAACAAGTTTGTACTGAGCGTAGCTGCCACCCTACAGTAAACAACCCTGGTCTAATCATCAAATATTATGAAGCCCTGGGAACAGTTTTTGGAAGACACAACATAACACTTTGTCCAAGTGGCTGAAGCTGCGGGCTGTGGCACAGCTCTAGTTCAGGTCCCTCAGGGAAATACGTCTGCTTCCCGGTGCTCATGTCTGTCTTTGGCTAAAGAGGGGCCAAATAAAGCAACAGCAAGTGGACAAATGTCAGGATTGTGTAATCAACCACCTTATTATTTGTTCATTTTTCCCTCCTCAGCAAAGGGCTAGAAAAATTAATATAATGTATGCAATTCCGGAGGGAACAGCCTATTTCTCTTGGTAGAGGACATGGAATTAACTGTGTCTTACTGCAGCAGGATTCCAATAGGCCGTGTCTAACCACAGAGGTATGCTGACATGTAACTGAATCTTTAACAGAAAAAGAAAATCCCTCTACTGCATCCCTTTGTAAAAGGCAAAACTCCCTGTCCTCACAGTACTTATCCACGATGCCTGCATTGCACTGGTTGATATTTGCTACTAACCATTGAACTATCTCACCTACATCTCTGACTAATTGTGTCTGGAAGGCCATTAAATACAAGGTAGAGAAGTTTTTATAAATTTATCTCATATTTGCATCTGTCTAGTAGTTTAAACATTGACTTCTCCCATGGCTGAACCAACATGACATAACATGATTTGCCATAGGAACTGGAGCCAGAAGTTGGCTCCCTTCAGACCATGCCATCGGTGCCCATCTGTACCTTTCTCACCTTGAAATGCAAAGTCTTTAGGTGTCGCTAGATGCTGGGAACTCCTAGGGGCTCCATCCAATGGCTCACACAGACTTCCTGAGAAGAGCTCGACACACAGCCAGAGTTTAAACCCACGTCTCAGTGGTTGGCAACTGTTTACAAGTGGACTTCAGACTGTTGATTTTGGGTCTGCAGCTTAGAGGCAACCTGAGGTTATGTCTCTGCTGCCCCACACAGAATAGAGAAGTGGGGGCAGAAAAGTACAGGCTTCCCTTCTCTCCTCCCCTGTCATTTGAATTGTAATATATCCTTTGAAAAAGACCCCTGGAGCTGTGTATAACCCAAATTCTGACTGAATGGAGGGAATTACTATGCTGCAACATCTCACAGCTGAGAAAGCACACATAGTGGCAACGGAGCCAATAAGGACAAGAGGAGCTGTCTAGCAGAATTGCCTCCACTTTTGATTATAAAACCTGCCCCATACCCTCAGGTCTGACAGAGACTAGTGTGTTTGGCTGGTTGTTGCAGGGGGAGGTGGGTGGCATTTCAGAGCATGTTATATGGAGCACAGCTTTTTTTTTTTTCATCTATTTTTTTAGGCAGTTGGAGGAAGTATGAGCCAAAGGAAAAAGGCTGTGGGGGAAAATATTTGTAGAAAACATTTTGTATAAGCTTACAGCATTTTAAAAAATTTATGAGACAAGCATGCAGAGACCTAGATAAGTGCTAAAGCTGCATTATCAAACTGTTATTAGCTAAACACATTAACAAAAATGCTGTGAAATGAAGAATGAGCTCGGCTTTTTAACATAGAAGAGATCCCTGCTTCAACCCACTGCCAACATGCTTCAGGGCTCAAAGCTGCACATAACTCTGAGCTCCACAACTCATCCCATTTGTCCTTGCTTCCAGACTGCCAAAGTGCAGGTCAGTTCATGGTCAACAGTACTGGAGGCAGCTGACAGATGCAAAAGAATCAGAAACGACACCTGATCTTCATCCATCATTGACAAAGGATTATCAGCCAACACAAATATGTGCTGTGACTTCTGTATCAAGTGGTTTGTAAATAACCATGCATTATGAACAGGATTTCAAGTGAGCTGAGTGTTGCCCTATCCAAAAAGAAAAGCAGACTAAAGCTAAAGTAGAGCAGTAATATGTACTGACATGAACTTACACAAATTCAGTGCTCATAGTCTATGAAGAGTAGGATTATCGGGCCATCCACTGAAGGGTCTGGGGTCTGACAGAAAGATTAAGGATCAATTTCCTACAGAGCAAAGATATTTAAGGAAATGGCTAAAATGAAAGTGAGATATATGATTGTGTGGAAGAGTGTCTGGTCTTAAACTTGGATATATTAGGCACCCTCACTGTGTTTAACAAGTTTATAAATGTTTCCGTCTCTCAGAAGAGACAGAATTTTCTTGTGACACAGTAACTCCCTAGATGACTCAGAATTCATGTCATTCATGACTTTAAGGGTATTCTCTGGATTATCTGGTCCAAACAGTGCTATTGTAATTGCTACGAACAGAGAATAAGAGAAAGGCCGTTCTTTGCATGAGGACAGGGAGACAAGTCCCTGAGTATGTGTCTCTGCTCCAAGATCAGGGCCCAGATAAAAATATTTGGTGAGACACAGATGAAAATATTTCCCAGATTGGTTAACTTAACCTCCCCCTCATACCCTATTGTCCTCAGTCCATTCTGTCCCAGGCCTCAAACTGCCTCAGTCCTTCTTGCCTAAAAACTACTGTAAACAACTTCTGTGTTGAGGGTACCCTCCCATGTTGTTCTTTCCCAAGGTCTCTGTTATTTTAAAGCACCTTCCTCACATACCAATGTCACTCATCTTCCTCCTTACCTCTCCTTGTATCTGACAATTCTTTCCCCGTATTTTTCAGTAACCCAATCTCCCTGTTCCTCCAAGGCCAGTCCTCCCAATGCCCAAACCTCCAAACTAGAGAATTAAGGGCTTCCATAATCCCTTTTCCATGTGGGGTTCTCTCTCCACAGGATCGCAGGTCCTGCCAGGATCCTGCTACAATGTGGGTCTCACATGAGATCACAGCCTCCTTCAGGCATCCACCTGTTCTGGCTTGGGGACCTCCATCGGCTGCAGATGGATATCTGCCCCACCATCATCCTCCATGGGATGCAGGAAGACAGCCTGCTTTACCATCGTCTTCTCCACAGGCTGCAGAGGAATCTCTGTGTGGGCACCTGGACCACTACCTCTGCCTCCTTCTTCACTGACCTTGGTACCTGCAGAGTTGTTTCTGTCATTCCTCTCCTTCAGCTACTCTTCCCCAGGCATTTTTTTTTTCCTGCTTATATATACTATTTCAGAAGCACTACCACCATCACTGATGGGCTTGGTCTTGGCTAGCAACACATCCATCTTGGACATGGCTAGCATTTGCTCTGTGGGACATCGGGGAAGCTTCTAGCTTCTCACAGAAGCCACTCCTGTAGTCCTCCCTCCCCACTATCAAAACCTTGCCACACAAACCCAGCACAAAGGTATTTATCCAAGAAGTAATATTATCAAATTTCATTTTCCTCTTCAGCCAGAGGGAATTCAAACCCATGTATCTTTCTGTTTTGATATTGTCACTGGATAAAGTGAACAAACATTCCTTGATATGGTAACCAGGATTAAGAAATCTTTCTCCTTCCTATGATGTTTATTTTATAGACCCTGAATTTTCAGGATTGAGTCCCCTATTGTGCTCTCCTTTTGGTTTTGTTAACATTTTTTTCTTATGTCATATTCCAGCTTCAACTCAAGAAGATAGGATAAAAGCAAGAGAATGACTTGCATCTGAAGAATTCTGGTACTCAATTAAAAAATTAAAGACTTGACTTTGAACTTTCTCAGTCTAGCCAAGGAAGGCCTAGAGAAAAATGTCACCATTTTTCCAAGTATTAGAAAGGTTATCTTATTATATTATGAAGACATTTCTTAAATTCCCTTACATTTCATTAAAAAAAAAAAAAAAGCATGACTGTTTTTCAAGCAGCACACATTTTTTCAAGTTAAAGAGAGACTTAAGGGAAAATTCCCATTTCTGAAACCCGATCAAGTGTTGAACCAGCTGCTGAGCTTCTCATACTGTGGCTATCTGAGACGGGCTGCACAGAACAGAACTCTCAGAATAATGTTTAACATCAAACAAAGAGGCCCCCCGTGAGTATAGGTATCTATGTTAGGCTAGCTGCAGCTGAGAAGGGGATTTCAGGATCAAAATTACACTCAGCTACACTCAAATTTCTCCAGAACTTCCTCGATTCCTTATTGGATAAAACCCAAGCCCTTTTGTGGATATGCCTTTGTTTTGGTTTGGGTTTTTTTTAAATTCTTTTTTCATTATTAGTGATCAAAAATCTCTTCTAGGTTGTTCTCAGAAACATGATGTTGAAGTTTTTCTCCTTTCATTCTCCATACTTGGCTAGGAGACAGTGGTTCAATAACCCAAGAAGGCTTTATAGAAGGGATTATGAGATGCTGTCACAGCTATTTACCAATTCCTGATGAATATTCATGTTGCCTCCTACCAGAAGCCATAAACTCTTGGTGAAGCAAGAAAGTCTGCAATTAGATAAAAAGGAGAGAAAGGAGACCGCACCCCTGTCAGTATACCTTTACATAGTGAGGAAAAAATCACCAGTAACAGGATTGACTCCACCTATTACCATTTATCAGGGTAGCACAAAAGGCCAGTGTGATTTCCTCTCCATGTGCCCAGGGTGCTGGAATTCCCTAACGTCCTCAGACTGAGACCTGTAGTTTCTCTATGCAAAACTGTTACAGCTGGGGTGTTATTTTGACAGCTGGATTGACAACTGTCCACTAGGAAGTGACTGCAATGTCAAAGTTGTTACACAAAGGATGGCAGAGCTGGCAGATGACCACTGTCACTGATTTCCATATCTATGTTTCTTCCAGTTTACACAATATTTTAATTATGAATATCATGTAATTGCATCATTTCTAAGTGGGGAAAAAAAATGTTATTTTTCCCATTTTTATTCCATGTGCTAGAATCTCCTTCCTGTACTCTTTTCTTACACATCCAAGCCTTGTAATTGTAATTTAAATGTTGAGTAACTAGCACTGAAAATAATGGACCATAGTAATTCTGTTACATCCATGCTAGCGGGCCTTAAATCTGGGGCAGACTTGGCCCTCCTTTTTTCAGTTTGAAGTTGGCAGTTGTAAAATAGAGATTTTACAGCAGCCCCCTCATTGTCTAGCAAACTTTTGAATTCAAGCTACAAGTCTTTTAGAAATGTTTTGTCTAAACGGCACCTTTCAATGAGGTCATTGTTTTTGAGACTAAAAAAACCCACCCCAGTGTGAGTAAAGAAACATCACACTGGGATCTATCACAGGAGTCCCTATTTCCCAATCTGCTTAAAACCTAAGGAAAACTTTTAAAATGGTACCTCCCTGAAACAGAAACTAAATAATCTCTGCAATGGTTATCATTCACTGCTGTGATGCTCTCCAAAATAAATAAATAAGGAAATATATATCAGAGCTATGATGAGCTGCAAAGCAATTTTCCATTTGTTACCTCCCCAAACAGGATTCTGGTGCTTTTCCAATAAAAGTTAAATTAAATGTTCTATAAATCTCTGTGAACAGTTTCATTTCAATGCAAAAAATATTTCATCAGTAGTAGTCATGAGAACAGGCCCATTTTGCAGCGACCACTTCAGATAACACTCAAATTACTCACTTTTTGCTTCTGATTTGGGTAATGTTGACCCACTGGTGCCCTGAGCACCTTACAGACTGGCTGGTTCCCAAGTAAGTGACGGTCTGCCTGGAAAGCTTGTTGCAAAGAAGTCCCATGGCTCATCAATAGATTCTACACAAATTGCAGACCTATCTTCTCCAGAAAGACCTATCCTCCTGTTGCCATTCAGCAGATCAGCAAATTTGGTCAATTAAAACTGTGCCTGTGCTTTGCTAAACAGAAGATTCAAAGGCTACCAACAGAACTTGAGAATTAAAACTGGTTTATCTTCCAGACACATTTTTTGCTACATGACAACTGAAGGCCTGCCCTGATCTATCTGTTGGCTATTTGCACTGGTCAAGGCACTGTGAGATTTATGTGGTGCAAAGAACTCCATTGTAAATTACAATTTTCTTTGTATTGATCCTGGAGCATGGTCCTGTTTTGTGTTACTGACAGCAAGACTGGGCCAGCAGCATGATGAAATGGGAGGCAGGAATAGGAAAGTTGTAGACAGATCAGGAACTGAATGTGTAAAGCATGACCACACATGCAAAATGCTGATTCCATCCAGATCCATAAAGCCTGACATTAAGCTGATTTAGCTCCCTCTTTTCTGCTCCTTGTTGAGTCATCACATGGCTTTCTCATCCAGGATTAGATCTAATCCTTCTGTGACATCATCCTTTACACTGAGTAATGTATAAAGTGAGGGCTGGACACAGGTCACAATAGCTCCCACAGATTTTTAAGTCATAGCATACATAACTCATAGCATGCATAAGACTCTTCTTCCTTGCCTGTGTCATACAATACCAGGTTTCTGTTTTCTTTTTCTAATTTCTACACAACAGCTTGATACAATTTGTTCTACTTTGGCATTTTTTACAAAGCAATATGTAGCACAACCCAACATTTGTAAAAATAATGACATTTTGTATTTTCTACAAAAAACAGTTATATTTATTCTTCTCTAGAGATACTCAAAACCTTCCTGGATGTGATCTTGTGCAACCTGCTTTATGTGACCCTGCCTTGGGGGTGGAGAGGTGGGCAAGATGATCTCTGTGATTCTGCTATAACTTCAAAACTTTAAATAAAAGGTCTTTTCACATATTAAGGTGAGGCTTATTTACTTTTATTCTGACATCTAGAAGTCCACTTGATGTAGAGGCCCTGCTTTGTTCTTCTCCTCTTCATGATTCCATTGCTCATTCTGTTATTTTACACCTTTGCTTTTCCTGTGATTGTCTCACTTTCTTCATAAATGCTCTTGCTTCGATATTCTCTTGTTCCTCTGTTCTTATTCCTTCCCTTCCTTCCTTCCTTCCTTCCTTCCTTCCTGTCTGCCTTCCTTCCCTCCCTCTCTCTCTCCCTCCTTCTTTCCCTTTGGTCACCTTTCTCTTCCATTTTCCTCTTCTCTTTTTTCTTTGATGTCCCAGCTACCTTACTATCCCTCTCCATCCTATTCAACCTCCTAATTCATACAGCCTTTCCTTTATCCAAACACAATATTCTTGTCTCTAAATTGGAGAGACGTGGATTTGATGGATGGACCCACTCATCCATCATTTGATGGATGGATCATTGCACTCAAAGAGTTGTGGTGAACAGCTCAAAGTCCAAATGGAGACCAGTGTTAATAAGTGGTGTTCCTCAGGGGTTGGCACTGGGACCAGCACTGTAAACATCTTTGTCTCAGACATGAACAGTGGGCTTGAGTGCCCCCTCAGCGAGGCTGCTGGTGACACCAAGCTGTGTGGTGCAGTCAACATGCTGTAGGGAAGGGATGCCATCCAGAGGGACCTGACAGGCTTGAGAGGTGGGCCCCTGTGAACTGCATGAAGATCAACAAGTGCAAGAGACCCCACATGGGGTGGGAAATTCCCAAGCATAATTACAGGCTAGGCAGAGAATGGATTGGGAGCGGCCCTGAGGAGAAGGACTTGAGTGTGTCGGTGGACGAGAAGCTCAATATTAACTGGCAATGTGCACTTGCAGCTCAGAAACATTGTGAATATTATTTTCTTAAACTACCTGGGAACAAGCTTAAACTTTTTTTTTAACTACCTGCAAGCTACCTTAAACTGTTCTGCAAACAGTGGCCAGGGCACTGCATAAATTTTATTGTAGAAATATTAGTGGATTATGAGTGACTTTTTTGTGTAAAGGCACATAATAATATTCAGCAAATTCATTTTTGCTTTGATCTATGACTAGGCTTCCCAAGTATGGTGATAATGCAACGGATTAAGTAATAGCAATATTGAAACAAATTCATTTGGAGATACATTACTTTAAATCACTTTAGAGTCTAATGCTATTCGTCAGAATGTCTTTCCCAAAGAGTTATGTGGAGTTTCACTCAATTAACTCAGCACCCCCCAAAGCGAGTAAGCCTCCAGATGGTGTCTTCTTTGAGGTGGCTAAGATATTTTTACTGGGAGGGGGATGCAATTTTTTTCAGACTGCATCTGTGAGACATTTAGGAAGTTACATTGGTGCTCAGAAAATAACGATGCCTGTCCTGAAAAATCATCCTGCTCTTTTATGAAAGTTTGTTTTAATTGGCTGCCTACCTAGTATAGCTGTCTCCTCAGCCCACACTTTTGCCTGAGCTGGGATGAGATGTCAAAAATGGAAGAAGAAAATTAATTATTTAAACTTAATGTAAAAAATCTACCCAATTCTTTTGCCATTACACTGATTTTATCAGCTCGTTCAGGTTATCTTTTATATTAGTGCATTTTATAAAGTCACTCTCTATTGACAGCATTGTCAGATGTCAACAAGACCTTAGGAGATTTCTCAAACTTAAAGATGGGTCTTTATTCTGCTGTTTGGATTTAGCACTAAACCTTCTTGGACCTCAGTACATTTGAATTCATGGCAAAGCAGATTCTGCATTACGAAGGTTGGATCTGAATCAGAACCCTCAGCACCTAGTGAAACTGCAAACTCAGTAACCACTTGAAAAGCATTACTCATGCCTTTCTACAGGGTCTTCTGAAACAAGCTGACAATAATTTTTTGTTGTTGAAAACAGCCCTCGATGTAGTTTCATATTTCATTTTAATTTTTTTACTTGACAGAATTGCTTAAAAATCCTAAAGTTCACTCTATCCACCTTTGGTATGTTTTAAAATATTACAGAATGCAAAGTAACACAATTTCCTACAAAAGAGATAAATTTCTGCTGGTACTATGCATATATGATAAGACGGTTGAAAATTTGTGTGTAATATTCAAGTAATTCTTTCTGGGCTTCTGTCAAAAAGTCAAAATCAGTCTTTGTTATATTAACTCAAATGACAAAATTGATGTTTGCATAATTTTAAATGAGTTTTATTTGTGGTTTTTTTTTAATATAGACAGTTTAATTTGTGACTGACAACACAAAAATAAAAATCAGAAATACTCTTTAAAAGGTTCCAGTTAAATAATATTCCTTTTAAAAGTATCCAAATTTACCAGTCAACCCAAGTTCCATTTCAGAGCAGTATCACTTTAGTGTCTTTTTAGTACTGATGTAAAGAATTACAAAAGGTGTCTTAAATTTAGAATGTTAGTCAACCTCCATTATAGTACCAGTGATTTGGCCTGAAACTTACACTAAATTTACACCAAATAATCTTTCTATATCCCTATTCCTACTTTCTCTCATTTTCTTTTTCTCCTCCTTTATTCAGCTGATTGTTCTTACCTGTACTCAGGCTTCTTACCTTGTTCACAGATGCTTTAGGAGTGGCACTGTTGCCTGACTATTACATAAAACTTACTATGGCTGCCTTCTGGTGCATCAAATGATCTATTGGGACCAAGTATTTGGTTTGAAAGCAGCAGCTCCATAGTTAACATGATGAGTAGAATACTGATTTCTCTCAACATTCTAATTTTAGTGATCCCCTGATTGTTAATATGAGAATCACAAAGACTATTCTGAAAATACTCCTCCATGCTGAAAACATACCTTCCCACCAGCCTTCTTGTCTCATCACAGCACAGGAAGATGGGAAAAGATTGAGTTTTCTTAGAGATGCTACTCAATATATATTTTTTCAGTTGCATAGCTTTTTGTCCAATGGTCAAATTTTACCAGGGAATAATATCACCATGTCGTGGTTAACACCACCCAGCAACTAAGTACCATGCACTCACACTCCTCCTGTAGGATGGGGGAGAGTATCTGAAGGGTAAAAGTGAGAAAATTCGTGGGTTGAGATAAAGACAGTTTAATAGGTAAAGGAAAAGTTGTGCATGCAAGCAAAGCACGACAAAGAATTCATTCCCCACTTTCCATGGGCAGGCAGATGTTCAGCCATCCCCTGGAAAGCAGGGCTTCATCACATGTAACAGTTACTCAGGAGGACAAACACCATCAATCTGAGCGTCTCTCCCTTCCTTCTTCTTACACCAGCTTTAGATGCCAAGCATGAATATGAATATTCCATATGGTATGGAATATCCCATTGGTCAGTTGGGGTCAGCTGCCCTGGCTCTGTCCCCTCCCTACTCCTTGTGCACCCTCAGCGTCCTTGCTGGTGGAGTGGTGTGAGATGTAGAAAAGGCCTTGGCTCTGTGTAAGCGCTGCTCAGCAGTAATGAAAACACCCCTGTGTAACCAGCACTGTTTTTAGCACAAATCAAAAACACAGCCCTATACTAAGTATTGTGAAGAAAATTAACTCTATTCCAGCCAAAAGCAGCACACAACTTCATTTTGAAAAGGACAGAAATATTTGAGTGTCAGAGGCCTGAAATATTAAAAAAAAAAACAACCAACCTTTAAAATTTACTTGGGTAAGAAACTTCAGTAGTCAGACTTTCTATGCATCCTGCTGCAGCATATTATTATTAAACTTTACCAATGAGTGTGAAACTCAAGATGTATTAACCAAATAGTTAGAAGTGCTTCCTATGAAAGAATTGTTCAGAGATATTCACTCACTAGCCCTGCTAAATATGCTGATATGAGGGTTGTGTGGACTTTATCTCTGACATAAAACTTTTCTTGTTGTATGGGTTATAATTGGATTTTGCTGTTGTTTTCTGGGTTGATAATATCTCCGTGGTGGCCCTTAAATGATATTAGCAAGATGCAGGTGTCTTAGATTCTGTGAGCTAGGGATGGTCTACTGCAGTCTAAGACTCAAGAGCATGTTCATAGTACCTACAATGTTGCTTAAGATAGAAGTAGGTGGAATTTAATTGCCTCTATCTCAGTAATATTAAGTCCCAAAGGGGAGAGAGATGCCTTAATCCCACCCACCTCCTCTAAAATTAAGCTTTCTCAGACCAAGGATATCATTTGGTTCAATGCAAAACATTTAACGATACCTCAGGCTGTAGGCTACAGAACAGCTTTCCACTAGAGAAGTGGAAGTTCAAACCATCACAAACTGCTGCTGTTGTACAATTACAACCTTCCATTTCCTGGACTTAGGCTGTAATCAATGGAGAGCTGCAAAAATTGTTGCTGTGCATCCTCTTACATGCAAGTGTAGAAAGAGCAATGTGCATTCCAGAGCAATATTAGTGTGTATTTCTAGAAAAGGAGAAGGATTGAGATTCAGACATTCTCTCATTCTCAGCAGAGCCTGGTAGTTACTGCTCCAATGCACTCAGAATACTAGTGGTTTCATAAATCTCTTCACAGCACTTAAATGCCTAACAGTGATGTAGGGTGTCCAGTGAGGAGGCCAAGTACTGAAATGTTAGGTGCTTTAGTTCCTTTTAGTTATCTGGCCTAATGAATTTGCAGTGTTCTTTAGGGAGACAGAGAGGACTGATGTGCATTGGGATCATCAGAAACTCAGCATCCCACAGGCCAGACCAGTTACCAGAGGAAACATCTCACTAATGTAGACTTACTATTCACTTTTTTTCGATAAGCATAGTCTCCTGCCCTTCCAATATAGTTTGCATTATCTCATCTGATTTTATGCTGCTTTTCCAGGAGGCATGTGATCCAGTCTTGCATACACACAAGTGAAAGGCAGAGCTGTAACTCCAAACACGAATGGGCCGATAATTTCATGAGGCAAAATGTCACCTTTTTCCTTTTTTAGGCTCTTTTTTTCTTCTTTTTTTTTTAACCCCAGAATCTCTGCAGTCATAGTACATCTGGGTTTGGCCAGAAGTCATTTGGCACTGTGCTCTGTAACCTGACCAGATTCCCCCAGCTCTGCAGCCCAGCAATTTGTCATGAGCAAGTCCATCATGATTTGTCATCTTCTCATGGAAATTTGCAAACTTATATACTAAGTAATCCCTCCACCACAGCTGATCTTTGCATGTGATACCATGCATCATCATAGTGCAGTGGAGAGAGGACATGGTCCACTCTAACAAAGTATCAATGACTATTGCCTCATGGTCTGTAGTGGCAGACCCTAAATTCTGTGTTCTTGCAACAGAATTTTTGGAGAGCTGCATCAGGCATACGGGTGCGGACTACTCAAAACAACTTTCTGAGATACCTTTAGAGAGACTGAGTTCTCTGAGGTTAGTACAACAGTTCAGGTATGATAGAGGGTGGGCAATCCACTCTGCCTGGGAAAAACCCTGTATTGGTGTGGGTCCCTGGAGACTGGATCACTGGATACACCAGCTGCTGTACTCCAAGGCACCCAGAGAGCATGACAGAAGTTACCTTCTGTAGAGACATTGTATTAAAGAATTTGTGCCTAGTGTGCCACTGGAAACATTGTGGTAGGACAGGCAAAAGGAGTTATCTTGGTAAACATGCAAACAACCTCAGGATTACTATGGGAAAAGTTTACTTTGCATACGTGTTCCATCTTGTGAATGGGAAAGGAGGTCTCTCCTGCAAAATTCTACGGGGCTGACTTCACCAAGAAGACTAAATGGTAAGTGGCAGTGCAATCACTGGGTGGACAGTATTCCATTTCTTCTATCCCTTTCATATCTCATGAAAAGTAAAATACTGAGCCTGTTGGTTCATGCTTTCATTGCTCAGCCATGCCTAGAAGGTGAGAGGAAACCATCCATCCATCCCTTAGGGGAGATATCAAGAAACAGCTGAAAAAAACCCTTAAAATATTTTGCATGACTACCATAAGGAAGCAATTAATAAAATAATAATAAAATAGTAGTTTGTAAAAGCAAGGATGCTCTTCTTTTCTGCTATTTGTGCAAGCACCAGACAAAATTCACATCCATTACCTTGCCTTCCAAAAATAATAAAAGAAATTCAGAATAAAAACATGTCCATTGTTTCAATATAAAACCCCCTTCATAATATCTTTGTAAATGTCCAGTCATCCTGGAACTTAATCTGGCAATTCCAAGGCTCGCAAAATTTCACTGTAACAACAAAATATATGAAAGCCTAAAGACATAGAGATCCATGTTTCAAAAAAAAAAATCAGTTCCAGTTATTTTCCTTACTTTAAAAACTAAAAAATCAACTAAAACAGAGTCATTCGAGGTCATTAGACAGAAAAATCATACTACATTTTCTTGGATGTACTTCAAGATACATTAACAGAAGATATGAGGCTTCTTCCTTGGCTGTTTCCAACAAGTACTCAAAGGAACCATGCAGCAGCAAAGGAGGGGAAACTTATCATGACTTCCTTGTTCAAGGGGTTGTTCTGTACTGACTCTATCCCCAGTGTGATCTGAGTGCGTCTCAGGGCTGCCTAACCCATCGTGAATCATCAGTGTTCCTCAGCACATTCCCTATAGAAGCTGATCTGGAATATATGGGAGAAATCTTCCTCTCTCCACAAAATGGATGTAGCCAATTAGCAAGATGCAGCCACAAAAAGTCTCCAGTTAGCTGCTGATGGCAGCTTCTGGGACCCTCCCATTGCCATCAGAGAGCAAAGGACTCTGAAAGGGGCTGAAGTTGCTGCCTGCAGATTTTATAGCAACGGCTGTGGAAAGAAAAGCTCCAAAATTAACTTCATTTAATTAAATATCTCTCTCCTTTACTTTACAAATCTCTTGGAACGTAGCACCACCCAAGCATTAGTCGTGTGTTACTATCAAGCTGAGAGCTTGAGTAAACATGAAAAAAATCACAGATAAGCTCATTCTGAATTGTGAAAGCCAAAAGTGAGCTGAGATGTAACAACATCTCAAGTGTGGCATGTCCTGTGATAAGGAAGAACTTGTTCTGGGAAGCGCCCTTGCTTTCAATTTCCTAATTTCTTTTTTCTACAGCTCTGGCAATAGCAAGGGTGTAAAAGGCCTTTTTCTAATTTGTACTGGGTGTTTGGAAAATGTAATTTCTTCACTGATTCAGGCATTCACAGGGTGTGGATGGTACTTCTAGCGCCAGGTCTAGCCAACACTCTCCCACTGTTTTAGTGTTTTCTGTCACTCTATGTCCTGCATTGCTAGGTAAGGGAACCCATCGTTTCAATCCCTTATTGCCACCAGGGAATATAAAAAAATACTAAAAGAAAATTAAGTTGGAAGAGAGCTGGCTGGATCTCTCAATGCAGTGAGATTATTAATGCCACCCAGGCTAAGCTAACGTCTAAATTAGCTGCATTTTTAGTGGCCAGATTCTGGTATGATTTACACTTAATGTAGATCCAGATAAACTCTTTGGAAGTGCATGAAGTTCCTGTGGAGTTGTGTAACAGCAAGGCAGAAACAGAATATACCTCTTTGTTTAATTTCCTCATGGTTCCAAGAGTACAAACGAGTTTGGAAGACCCCTTTTTCAGCTTATGAACTCAGCGGAAAAAGTTACCCAGAAAGACAAAGGTTTCTTAGAGCATTTGCATATCCACCAGAAACACAAATAGGGTATGGCTTGATTGTAACTCTTAGAGTAGCGCTCCCCAGAGAAGACATCAAACTCCAACAGAGCAAAAAGGAAAATCAAAATCATCTAGTTTCCATTCTGCATAATAGGCTCTCTTTGTATTTATTTCCACTTGGAAACAAGTTGTGCTTTTGACTTCGTAACACATAAAATACATTGTAAAATCATTTGTGAGAGAGCCAGCATTTCTCTAGATTCAGCATAGCAACAAGCATGATGAACTGAGAGCTACCCACTGGAAGTGACGCTTTGCATCATAAAATTCATAAACTATCACTTTTTCTCTATATACAACACAGTACCAGCTTTCACTGCTTGTTTATGATATTTTTAGTGAGACAGAAGACTAAATAACAGAATGCCAAGCCTGGTATAATGTCTTTTTTTAAGGATAGAAGGATGAGGGGAATGGAGGTCATTGCTACTGGAAGAGAACAACTTATTTCACAGTGGCAAAATACAAGAGGGAGAACTGGAAACCAATGGCTTTGTCTCCTGATCCCATGCTGCATGTGGTGATGTTGCCTATGACTTGTCAGTGACTGGAAGTCCCCACTGGTGTCAGGCTGTGAAGAGAGATATATGAGCAAGCTGAATCCGCACTAAGATGTTCAATACAGCAGCAGAAAAAAGGCAGCTGCAGGGTTTCAGAAGGGGTCCCCTACCTTGGTGAATGCAAGCTGTGAGAGCACAGTGGTCAGAGGAATCTCCATCTCCATGTCCTGCTAGTCCTAAAGAGGTCCTGCTTGTTACACAGGGCTGACAGATCTCATCTTTCCTGCACAAATCAGACAGGTTGCTGTAGTATCTTTTATGAGCAGCTGTGTTAGGCAGAACTGCCTGTGTAATCCAGGGGGCAGGAAAAATTTTGCTGTATCTTCTCCTGTTCCACTTGTCTTGGTTTCTCACGATTGAAGTAGCTTATCATTAACAGACCCAAGTAACACCCAGACCCAGGGGACACAACTATAAAGATTTCATATTCACAGATTGCTTTTCATTCCCAGTTCTCTTTCTGCTCCCAAAATGTAGACTTAACCAGCTCTGGGGGATCGTGCCCACTCAGCTTGCCTTTCTGACCCTCCACAACAGAGTGGTCCCATCCCAGCTGCCACAGTGGAAGAACAGTCCCCAGAAAAACGTCTACATACCATCTGGAAGAGTGTTGTGTGGCTCAATCAAACGCATGCCACAGGCTTGGCCAGCAGACACTGTGGGCAATCAGAGGAGAGCACCCCAACCCAGCAGCTGAGATCTCTTCATTGGTATACACATGGCCCTTCAGAAGGCTGACAAGGCAGGAGGGGACTGCAAAACTCAGCAGTAACTGCCCTGGCTTGGACGCACCCTCTGCCAGCTGTCATGGGCAGCTCCTTCTCCGCCTTAGCACTGCAGAGCAGACCAGACCACCCCAATAAAAGTCCTGTGTAACCATGCTCTGAGAAGCCTTGGCTACCATGATGATTTTCTTTCCCTCGAACAGTCCTGATAACAATATTTAACATGACGTAAATGAAAGATAGACAACAAAACATTACTACTCCAGCAAATTCAATGATGGAGCGACCTTCCAGAGGAGACAGGACAAAATTCATTAAGACACCCTCCAAAACATCCTGTCTGAAAAACAAGGCAGTCACAACACAAACCCCTACCCAGTCCCTGCAGATGAACAGTCAAGTGACCCTGTCAAGTCTGCTTCTGGAGACAGAAGCTGCTTGGATTTGAAGCAGTGTGCAGACATTGGATAGACTGCTAAATAGATAGCTTTTAAAATGAAGGGTTTAAATAACGTTTAAATTCACCTAAGAAAAAGACACAGCGCCTATATTTCTAGAGCACTCTTAGCAGGTTCCTTGTTTCATTCATTCAGGGCTCGGCGGGGATGCTAACCAATTCCCTCAATATTGCCAGCAGTCTCAGGAGTTCAGCATCACCAGCAAACACCAAGGCTTCCAGGGTGTCTGTGATATTTGAAACAGAGCTTTGGTTATGGACATTTATTTATAGAGCACTCCAAACTCCCAAAGTACTGGCTGCAACCCCTGTTCTGGTACTAAAAGGAATCCCTTCTCTGGTCCCTGGACTATTAAAACCTCTGGCAAGACAGCAGAAGCTCTTAATACAGCAGCTCTGTACTACAGTATGAGACAAGCAAGGAATAATAATGTATCTAACTAAATTACATGCAAATGTCAGTTGGGCAAAATACAGTTGCCGAAATGGAATTTGGACAGAGCCTTCATGTTAACACCCCAGCTACTGGCTAAAGTACCAAAGCACTTCTGAAGGTTAAGAGCGGCCAAGATCTTGGTTTTACAGCTCACACAAAAGCCCATAACATTTGCACTAACTAATGGATTATATAATAATCAACATTTTAGTGATGTGTCACAGCTCTGCATATGAGAATATTTTTTTTTGTTTTATCAGCAGTGGTGCCTGCCTTAAAATGATCTGTCATTCACTGCTGGTGTGGGTTTTTTCCAATTCTGTGTGGGTCCAGTCCATTTGAAGTCTTGCAGGCACTCTTCATTTTCTGTGATAAGAAGCATTTCTGCAAGAGCCGGTCACTCTGACAATAAAATCAAGGCAGACCAGGCAATTTTTCAGAGAGGAGCTCTTAGATTTAAGGAAACATGAATTTTGCAGTCTGGTCTGCAAAAGTTCCCTGCAATTCAAGGACAGCCTGTGTGACCTCCTCATAGCAGATTTTGGCAAGTCACTCCCTTCTTCTTTTTCTTTTTTTCTTTTGGTTTTTTTTTTTTAGGGAAGCACAGGTGAAAAAAAAATATCTGAGCAGCAGAATTTATTACAGGCTATTGGGCACCGGGGAGAGTAATTATAAAGCTCCGGTGCGAGACTGACACCATCTGGCTGCTGCAGAGTGTGCAGGCTACAACGTTTATATTAAATGTTGCTCTTATACCCAAAAAACATACAGCATTTGAACCTCCAGTTCCAAGCGGGGAATCCCCAGTGAGCAGCCAGCACCGCCTATGCGCAGCCTATGGAATCTGGAAAGGCTGAGGGCTCCTTAGCTGCAGGCACCCTCCTTCCACTACTGCTCTCAGGGCAGGTGCACTTATTTTATTCCCACAGCTCTGTGAGGTTCCCCATTTAGAAGCTGTCACCTAGCATAAGCAGTTTCTAGAAAGTACTGGTTATTTGGAAATTTTTTTTTTAATATTTACTTATTTACTTAATACCAGCAGGGAGAACCTCTGGCTTCTGTATTACCTTCTCAGGAACGCACGAGCAAATAAGGTGAGAGGCAAGAATGTTGTTTGAGAAACCATAACATTTCTCCAAGTAAATCAGCCAAGGCTTAAGCTAATGCACTTGAACAATGCACTGAAGTCGGTGAAATTGCTCACATTCTTAAACTGAAATGACTGGATAAGCACCTCCAAACAACAGTTTGAAACAGAAATTTAACCAGATGTGGCCTATTATTTACCCGAATCATGTACGGAGCTTGGATTCACAACCAATAAACTTCATTCCCTCAGTCAGGAAAGAAAAATAAGATAACGACCAAAATTACACTGCAGTTGAATGCTGGATGACAAGAAATAATTTCTCACTTCTCTAACTCCCTTTTCCCAGAAACTCACAGCTTACTTATTTGCATTTGTTTGGAGCAGGATTGCTTCTTCTCTGCACTTTCCCAGAAAGAAGTGAGGCTGACTGCTTTCTCAAACTCAGTGAGTCAGAGTGAGTCAGACCACAAGGACCAGAGAGGGCCCCGGAACAAAACTCTCTGTGGAGGGTTTGAGGAGGAAAAAGAGTTCCCTTTGTGGGACTTTAGCAGAGATACCACATCTACATCGCTTTCCCCCACTCAAAGCAGCAATGAAATTGAATTTAGTCCTTGCTGACTGATAAGGTGAATATTTTCAATTTTGGTGATGGAGTGGAATTATGTAATAGACAATAAAGAATATGACCTGAAGAAACCATCATTACAATTACACAGAGAGACACTTGAAAGATATTACAAGCAGATGGAGAAATAGGATTTTCAAAAGTACAAGGTTTCCTTAATAAGAACTCCATCTGGGATTTAAAGTTTGCAGCTTTTTCTAGTTTCCATAGAAAACTATTTGCATATCTTCACATAATTCAGATTATTACAGTGTGGCCACAAAATTTACTGAAGGAGTACTGAAACTCTACCTGAAAAAAGGAATTTTCATTCTCCATGTTGTATATAATGTTCAAATTGTACAGAGATATGTTTTTTTCTTTCCTTGCAATCTTAAAAACTGAGTACAAGAGTAAAGTCAGAAAGAATTACGAAATCCCAAATATACTTCCCTTCCTAATAAATGGACTTGTGGGAGCCTAACTGTTTCCCAAATACATCTTGGAAAACAGCCATCAACAGAATTACAAACTGGAGCTATGTGAATATCTGTTTGTAGGTCTGGTTGCCAAAAAATGATCAAATAATGAAATAAAAAAACACTTTGACCTAAAATGAACTTTTTGCTTCTCATTTCCTTGGAAAAAACAGACAAATCGGTGCAAATCATTTGAGGACTCAAAAGAAATTAAATGTCTTTTTTTTCTTTCTTTTTTTTTTAGACTTTATGGCTTTATTTTTTAGTATATTTAGCCTACTACAAATGTTTGCATTTTCTAGCACATTATCTTCTCCTGAAAAAAAGGTAACTAGTTTCATCAGGTAACCAGATTAAATACAAGTGTTTCTTCCAGTGTTTGCTGCTGTGTCCAGTCCTTAAGGAACTTGGTGCTTTCTGACTGTGCACCATAATTAACGTTGTGGCAGCTCTGTGAGATGGAATCAAATGGTGCTGCGGGGAGTTGTTACTCCCAGCACCTTGCTGGAAAGCACTGGGCTGAACTGGGCTGAGCCGGACTCTGTGCTATGGAAGCGCCTGTTTTCCCTATTGCTGCATTTATGTGCCATTTTCTAGCTTGTATCATAATGGGCTAGTGACAATTTATTAAAAATTCACACAAGCATTTCCATGAGTTCACACTCTGTTCTTATCACAGATGGACCCAAATTGCAAAATCTGGATCCTGAATTAAATGTTCTTTTGCTTTGGTATGTCAGATGCAAGGTCTTGCCTTCACTAAGGGGAAAAAAAAAAGACAGAGAGAAGAAAAGAAAAGAAAAAAAAAAAGAAAAGGAAAAAAAAAAGGTGTTCTCTTATTTTGTATTAGTTAAATT
Organism: Zapornia atra; assembly: GCA_013400835.1. Classification (NCBI taxonomy): domain Eukaryota; kingdom Metazoa; phylum Chordata; class Aves; order Gruiformes; family Rallidae; genus Zapornia; species Zapornia atra. The sequence continues at coordinate 38,778 of VZTU01027146.1, read as the reverse complement.
CAGGTAAAAACCTAGCAAAGGCAAAGAAACTTACAGTTTTCACTTGGCTTCTCTGCAGTCTTCAGCTCAAGATTTAATTTATTTGAAACCCACAAACTGCCCTTCTTCAATGGAGCATTGATGTGCATTAATTGCTCGAAGTTAAGGGTGCCTTTTTTCTTTAGTGAGGAAAACACCCAAGTACCTGAGCAAGGTCCAGTTCTGACCACAAAAAAACCCAGTAATATTTGAGTACTGGGTGCTAAGTCACTTAGCATTCAGCTGTGGTGCCAGCGCACCTCACACTGTCAGAGGCAGGGTCCCAGGATGACAGCTATTCACTCAGACATCCTGTACTGGGGGCAGAAAGAAGGACTGACACTAGCATTTTGCTGCTTTGCTTGCAACAAAAAGCAAGTACCGTGTTTTGCCTGTGCTGGTTTGTGACCAAGGCCAATAGTAACAGCATTTTTTTCACACTGATATTTTTTGGCGGGTCTGCATGTTGTGGCATAAGGAAGGGAAAATGAAGACTAGTCAAAATGTAGTGTAAATGAAATGATAATGAAGAAAACACTTTAATTTCAACGTGCACTTAACAGTTTTTTTGTGCCCAGCAACGCTTAGAATAAGATAAACAGGTTTTGTAGTACTGCCAGATTCCAAAACATCACCCAGGATCAGTACGGAGAAGGGCTGCTCCCTCCGAAGAGTCCTACAACTACATCCTCCCACCAAAGGTTTAATGTTCAGCAGTCTGTTAGGAAGAAATGTGTGGAAATAGAAAAGATGGTTATGACACAATTATGCAGAAAGCATAATTCCAATTTAAGGAACAGCACAGAAGACTTTACAGAGAAGACTCTGGGAGAACCGAAACCAACTAACAAAAATGAAAAAATCTTTTTTCCCTTGTTACACCCAGCATCTTAGCAGGTGCTTCAATGGGGCTACTGCAGCTAGCTACTCTACCTCTGTTTATCTTCAGTCATATTAAAAGATCCTTCTGTCACATTCTGGACCAGTAAATGGTTAAACAGATAAGCTATGAACAGTTAAAATTCAGCGGATCACAAATATTGCAGTCAAGGCCAAAATCTCTGGATTGCAGTGTCAGCTTTATGATAGTACTGTCTAGCACAAAAGGTATCTATTTCCATTTCATAAGCTTTTTTTTTTTATTTGTTATGCTTTTTGTATGTCTTTTGAAGTCCAGAAAACCTTTCAGCACAGCATGCTGTATCGCCAGACAATCTTTCCTTCAGAATTTTCCTTGGATATTGCCTGGAAGATTGTAATCGTGAAAATTGTCTTGTTTCATGATTTCTACTTTTTCCCTGTGCCAAATAGATACATATTAATACAACATATGTTCTCACTATCATGTCTAAACCAAACACAAACATATAATCTATTAAATGCCTACAAAGTTTACCATATTAGATCATTTACATTACATTTAAGTGACTTCTCTCCTACAAATCCATGTAAAGCCTAAAGAGACGGCCTAAGTCCAGAAGCAATCAGAGGAACCCAAAACCTACAGGAGAGTGATAGGAAATTTTAAATTTAGAGTCTTTGCATCCAAACTGCTGACAAAGATTGCAGAGAACAACAAAAAAAAGTAAGCCAGTTCATGGCTTTTATAAATAAACACACAGGATACTTTTTTATCATGAAATGGAACATTTTATATATGTAATTTTCACTCTTTTCCAACTCCTGCCTGTTGGTGGAAATGTAACCTTTTAATATACCAACAAATGAAAGTTCTCAAAAAGGAAAAAAAAAAAAAAAGCAAAGGAATGCACTATAGCTGTCACTTTTAAAAAACACAGTTGACTAAATATTGACCATCTGACATTGAGTACTGTGAGGATAGACTTCATGTCAGAACATCTTTTCCTTGTTTTTATGTTTAAGCAGTGACTAACTATAGAAGCAGCAGCACTTTTATGCTGCCATAATTAATGTGGTGACAGCTTTTCCATTATAAATTTCTGTTTTCAGGGATTTATAACTCATCTGCGGAAGACTGTTCCAGGCAAAAAAAAAAAACCAAAAACTTTTTGAAGTGCAAAGATCAAAGATCACATTAAGCTTCATATTTAAAAGAAAACTGTACCTTTTTTCTTCAGCACAGCAAGCCAAATGTTCAAAACAGCAGCACAAGAAAGGATAAATGGCTCTGGCCTGCTTTATTTTGGCTTCACACTGGAAGAAGTGATAGACTTTATATTTTTCATAGTAGACATTAATATTAGAAGAGCATTAAATGTCTTTTGAGGCATCATGGAGGCTAGCGTTCACTATCATAATTTAAATTATTCTGGTTCCTTACAAGACAAGATCATCTCCTAAGAGTTTCAGAAATAACAATTTTCATTTAGGTTTTGGGTAAACATTGATTTCAGAGGAGCCATTGTTTTGCTCTCAGCAGCTTGTACACAGCAAAAACTTTGTTTCGTCAAGGGAATATTTGGATAATTAGAATAAATAAAATGAAGGTTTATTTAAATGTTGAAGAAAATGAAAAATATTAACTCAAGCAGAAAATACAAAAATATCAAAATGGCCTGAAGTATATTACCTAAATCTTGTTAAACAAAATAAAACCACCCTTCTAAAGCACTCCTATGTGCCTATATTTCCATTGAGGTCTGTATCTTTGGAAGGCTGGAGGTAAAATACAAGGGTAGCTATAAAACCAAAACCAAATAGGGATGAAATCCAGAGAGACACACTATCAAAAAAGGAATCTACATGATTTGGCATCAAAGCAGCAGCACTGTGACTATGCTACTCAATGAACAATATTTGGGTTAGTTGTTTCTTCTTTTGTTTTTAAATATGCTCAATAGTTTAGATGCTACAAGATATATAGAAAATAATAGGTTATAAATCTCTAAACTTGACAATATTCAAGGCTTCCCTTACCATTTGTGTTTTATTTGTGTGATGGAATTTTTTGCAGTCTGTCTCTAGCTACAGGAAGAATAATTTTTCAGTAATTTATTTTACTTCATTTACTTCTCAACATATGCTATATTTAGGACATGATATAACTAATGTGTATGAAGCCCTACTGCTCTTCTATTTAGGGCCAACCAATGCACTCCATTGAAGATAGTGTTTAAATCTTCTTCAGTCAAATAGCCAGAAACCATCCTGACCAAGGGCCGGATGGAGAGTTTCATTAATGGCTTTGTGGAAACTCAAAACATTTTTGTCATTTTAAATCAGAAAACCTGGTATTGTGCAAATTAGCTTCAGATGGCTTTAATCAGCTGAGCAAAAAATTCCAGTACCATGCAAGGTGAGACAAAGTTAATGCTCCAACCCCTGCATGCCGCAGGAATGGTGTCTCACATGAACAGCCACCCCTGCTGAGCACACGGACCCAGTACTGCACCAGGCTGGACCTGTTCCACAGGGCAGCTCCTACCCAGGCTTTGGGTGACAGGGAACAACACCTAGTAAGCCACAAAGAACTTGGGCTGTGTCTGCAGCGTGTCCACTCAAGCACCTCTGGGTGATGGTGCCAGACATTGCAGAGACACTCTAACAGATGCATATAAAGTCAGTTTGGTTCTCACTGCATTTATCTGTCCTGGTAGTCCAGGGCTGGTCGTGCAAGAGTTAGCCTGGCTTGTGAAAGAGAGCAGAAATGCCAGGCGGGCTAGTATTTCATTGCCTTGCTTCTGTAGGGCTGTGTCTTGCTACGCTCTATTCACATCAGCCCACTCTGCTGCAGGCAACACACAAGGTATGTACCTCCTCTCCCATCAAAGTGAAAAAATGAACCCCAAGAAGACAACCTGTGTGGATGTGAAAAGCGCTATTGCTTGTATGATACAGCTTAGGCAGGTTACAGGAGACAGCCTTAGTGACGGAGTTCCTCCAAGGCATTCTGCTGGGTGGCTTCTTCTTGCAGAAGCAGCTCGTGTATCTCACATGTTAATCTTTAGCTTTCATGAGTTCAAACCGTTTCTGTATGTCTCTTGCACTAGCTTTTATCCCTCTGGCCCTTACCAGTTATATATTTGGCTATTAGTAGTACCCATTACTGAAAAATGATCTCCTGCAATTTTTTTTTAAATTAAAATTTTAGTGTTTAGAAAAATTTCTGTTATTTCCAGCAGATCCTTGAGAAAAGAAAAAAAAAATCCATATTTTATTTTGATTGCCTCCTTTTTTCTATTTGGCTGATTAATTTAGGAAATATATGAAAATTCTACATCCCATTTATACTTGGTAAGTGCAAAATAGGTTCAGCTGCACACAATCCAAACTCTACCACATCACTTCCCTACCAAATACAGATGAGTTTGGGGGAACCAGAAGCAGTGTCCAGAACAAATCTAAACCATTCACTTGGGTGAGAACAGCAATGAGTGCTGTATATACAGAGTTCATAACTTCTGTTGTCCCATAGAAAAGGCTGAAATATCTAGTCTGTACTCTCACACATGACAGATCATTGCATTTTGTTGGTATACCCTTCTTAAAAGTTTAAATATCTAAATTTAGTAATCAAAGGGCCTGAGTTGAACTCAACTGCTTATCACATGAAATTTTATACTCTTTCCATTTGCTAACCCCGTAACCAAGAAAAAGGATAACTGTTGCACCCTGCACCTCATTGCTTCATCTTTAAACAAGAAGGAAGGAGGTGGGAATACACCACTGGACATAACACCACCTCCAAACACAGAAACTAGATCCAAGACTGACCTCATATCTTACATACTTAGACCAAAATATTCAAAATATCAGTCAGCGATTCTGTTTACACTAGGGGAAATCAAAGTCTCACCAGCATCCAAGGTCCCTTATATGATATAATACCAGGACAATTTTATGGCTAACCTTGTTATTTCCTCTGCATTTCCTGTGTATACAATAGTGACTTCAAATACATGGTCAAATATAAATATAGCAGTCCCATTTATCCTAGAAGTCAGGGTATTCTCACAGAACACCAGTGAAGTCAACAGGAGAACTTTCACCAAGAATAGTTTTTGGTCTTTCCATTGTCCTTGTCACTTAAAATATATGTACTTTCTTAGTGTGGGGCATGTGAGTCATCCTCAGAAGAAAGTGATCGGAAAAGGGCACTGTGGAAAGTCTTCCACTGGTATGTAGCTTCCCACAGTTGCATTAGCTTATCTTCCTTCAGCTGCCTTGCCTTTGACATGTGATGTCTTGGGAGTCAGGATCTGAAATGTGCCAAGAGGGGGGTAACATGCCTGGGTAGATCCCTGTTTTTTCTCATTTCCAATGGAAATTTTCTTCAACAAGTACCCATTAAAAAATCTTGCTGTACTTTACGCTGGGATGAGGTATTCTGAAATCAGAGAGCTGTCAACACTCTCCAGCACAAAAGACTATTTTTATAATGAAACAAAATGCCCAAGTCAAGCTGTACTGCTACAGCACACGTATTAGCACAGGAAATCACCATCTAATACTGACTTCCATTCCTGAACCAAGGACCCAGACACTTGCAGGTTTGCTCAAGACGAGGTGTTAATGCCATCTTCTCTTTGTCTTTTGTTAGGTTCTTGAAGAAAATAATGTATGAAAAGTCACCAGGAAGACTGTCACTTCAGTGAGAAGGCTGAGTGCTGTAACCTGTTGGTGTGGGAGAAACAGGGTAATGAAGCTTTATATTTGTTTTATTTCTGGAAACATGTTTATATTTATGCAAATTAAGATTTCTTCCCACTGATTAATACCTTATTTTTGTTGAGTGACCTCACAATGTAACCACTAATTTCTACTGGCTTGGTAGAAAGATAAAAGATGAAATAAAGTTCCGATGAAAGTCATCTAGATTGACTCTGTGACTGAGGGCTGTGCAGAGATTACACTAATTTAGCTAAAACTTTTTGAACTGATTTAGTTAAAATCCATGCAGTTCCCATATGCTGCTTGAAGAAATGTATGCCAGTGGATGTTTATTAATTTTAGGCACTGGGACAGATTGATAATTTTTTACAAAAGGGAGTGAGTCTCAGATTACAGAAATCAATTTACAAGTTGATTGAAAAACTCCCTGTGTTCACTCTGGGACCAAGACTGACAAATGTTGTCTTTTTTTTCTTATAGCTGTGTTGACTGAAATGATTACAGTCACGTATCCCTGATTACTGTAGAGAAAACAAACATCATCTATGTTCACAGTGCCAAAGACAAGTAGTATGGTGAGGTCTTTACTAAAAGATTTCTTAGAAACTACTGCACAACTTTCCTACAAATCCAGAAAATGTTTCTCTTATCATCCCAGAAGATTACTTTTGTATTATGTCAGGGGTTATGTAAAACACTTCAAAAGCAAAAACTAGGAGAGAAGGGAAATGTCTGGAAAAGTAAATCTGCTCAGTTTCTGGGGTGTCAACTGTTATTACAGTTGTACTTTGTAATGTTTGTCATAGGTGCCTCTGTACTACACTCTACATGGAAGATGTGGCCCCTGATCCAGCAAGTCCTCCAGGGATGGTGACTCCACCACCTCTCTGGGCAGTCTGTTCCAATGCCTGACCACTCTTTCAATGAAAGTTTTTTTCCTAACATCCAATCTAAACCTCCCCTGACACAACTTGAGGCCATTTCCTCTTGTCTGATTGCTAGAAAATGCTCTGACAAATGTTTATTTCATCAAGAGCCACAGGTCATCAGAAGAACAAACATCTCCTGGATGACCCCAGGAAGTTCATGCACTCTTCTGTACTTTCTTTCTCCACCTGTAAAATGTGGCTAATAATGTGCTTTCTTTTTTTCCCTACACTATTTTCTGCCTATACTAAGGTTTCAGTCTTCCTGTAAGTTGTAAACACAAGGAAACATCCATACAGAAATACAAAGTCCTCTTAGTATTAAAACGTCCTGGTTTTGCATGCCCTTGAAAAGAACTCTGCCCAAAGCTGACTCACACTCAGTACCAAAGGTCTGTATATCTATTTATATCTATGTACAATGCCTAGCACAGTGCATCCAGTCTTGGCTCGGGATCTGTCAAAAGTGCCATAACACCACTATTAGATGCTGTATAAAACTTTTCTCTATTGCCCTTCAAAACAATATATTAACAGAGGTCTGTACAGAGCTGCACACCTAGAAATGAAGAATGTTCTCATGTTTGTGGTTTCAGCTAGTGAGGCTCTGTCATGGAGAACCATGACTGAAGAGCACAGCGTTAGGAGAAGCAGTGTGAAACAGAGAAATTATGCCTTCATCCAGTGAAGAATTAAACTACAGCTTTATTTTTCTTTTTTTTTTTAATTTTTGGTCTCAAGTTATAGTAGATGTTAAATGCTGTCAAAGGATCAAAAATCTTTTAGAGAAATTTATAGAAGAAAAATCAAAAAAAGCTGTTACAAAGACACTATGTTCATTTCAGAAAATCTCTGGCTGGCTGGGGAAATAGTCTGAAACTTATCACTGGATAATTATCCTGTTCCTTTGCTCTTCTTCAGACGTTTCTGTGACACATTACCGGGATGAAGGAATGCTGCTTAAGTGAGATGAAGACATTCAATGCCCTAATAGAAGCATAACTAGAAATCAGCTGAACAGTCCACAGGATCTTCCAACTGTCCATGGCAAAGAGAGCTAGTGCAATCTTTGGATCACCAGCAGAAGAGTGATTCAGGTGTCTGAGCTATGCTGTGAACGCGGAGGGAAAGATGAGGAGGGACTCTGCAGTTCTCTTCACTGTGACAATGCTGACCTTGACCTCACTGGAAGGTAACTGGGCAGAGGACTGTACCAAAGAGGGCTCCTGGGGCAGGTGATAAAGAAGGAGGCACCAGGCAACGGCTATGTCTTCTGCTTTTTCCCTTCCCTGCCACCTCATCTCTCAGGGTGGATTCCAGTGCTGTTTATTCTCCTCTTAATGAGCTGTCCTCACTCACAAACAGAATCAGAGAGGCATGAGAACACGCACGTCTGCATGCGTGCACACAGGCACGTGCTTGCAAGCGTTTAGAGATGTCACATCTGTACACCATCAGGAGTCAGTGTATGGCTTTGATACTGCTCCAGAAAACCACAGAGCCTGTCGCACCAAGGTGGTGGACAAGCTGGGATCCCATCAGAGTGTGATATGTGGGTACTCGTGTGTCATTCTCCCACAATAACCACATGCCCATAGACTGTCTGCATTTATTTATTTAATTTGATGACATTGCTCCTGAAGGTCTTAAATCATCCTAAACGAAATATTTGAATAAAAACGCCCGAGAACTGTCAGTGTGCAATCCCACTCCACATTCTTTTCTAAGCTTTGCATCCAGCCTTCACAGTACAGATGCTTGCAGTCTGGTGTGTTATAACTTGCTTTTATTTTCAAACAGTGCATTTGTCAACATTTCAGAGCCATCCACCCTCCATCAGGACACAATGACAGCTGATCACAGGTTTTAAATAGCTGCCTGATATTTGGAAATACAGCTTTCTAAGTGTCCATGATTAACTCCATGATTCATTCAAAGTTGAAAGAAGGAAGGCAGTTACTCTCCTCTGATGCACAGTGGTTATGAAGATAATCTATTTTTAAAAATCTCTGACTAGCCAAATTGTGAAGTGAAGGACAACAGTTAGTGTGCTAATGAGTGGCCACTGCATATAGAAAGGTCAGGTATCAACATGCAGCCAGTGAGTACGGAGATGTCCTTCACTGCTGTTCACCATAAATTGAGGCTGAATTGTTTATAAAACCTTCAAAGAGCATCAGTAACAAAACTGAAAACAAAAATCCAGCAAACCTTGCTTTCTTGTCCATTCCTTGGCACATAACCAAGAGGTAAGTGGAGCTGTGCAGACCTGCAGCAATAAGATCTGAGGCCAGCAGAGCACCCTGGGTATGAATCATAGAATCATAAAATCATCATGGTTGGGAAGACCTCCAAGATCAAGTCCAAGCATGAGTGCTACCCCACTGTAACCTCTAAACCATCTCCCAAAGATGGCACCACATCTACCTGGGGTTTTTTAACAGCTCCAGGTACAGCAATTCCACCACCTCCCTGGCCAGCCTGTTTCAATGCTTCACCATTCTTTTGGTGAAGAAATTTTTCCTAATATCCAATCTAAACGTCCTGTGGTCCAACTTGAACACACTCCCTCTTGTCCTGACACTAGTCTCCTTTCAGGGAGCAGTAGAAAGAGATAAGGTCTCCCCTCAGACTCCTCTTCTCCAGTCTGAACAGCCCCAGGTCGCTCGGCCTCTCCTCATAAGACCTGTTCTCCAGGCCCCTAATCAGCCCAGTAAGTGCCAGCAGTGTGTCAGTGCACTCACTACTGAGCCATCACATAGCTGATCCTCACAGCCAGAAGACCACAGGTAGCATAGCGATGGTTGTACAGCCTTGAACCCAAGCTACAGGCAGTTATTTTGGGCTCAGAGCAGTATTCACAGCAATATACTGTTACTATGACCAAGTCAACACCTGTATCTAGTGCGGCTCTAGACACAGCTTTCATGCAGAGCTAGCTCAGGGCTCCCTTGAGCATGTACTGCTGCAAAAGTTAGTCTTGCCTCGGTGGTGGCAACCTAAAGTTCAAGAATCAGAAATTAAATGCTGACTTTGTTAACATCTAACTTATCACTTCAGCTGCTCACTATGGGACCTACTGTGCAACTATCTGCTTTAGCTCTACAATGTTTTTTCTGCACTTAGACATAGTGGGGTTTTTTGTTTGCTCTTCTGGGTTGGGGTTTTTTTTGGGTGGGGGAGGGGGGTGGTGAATAGAGACTGAAATCAAATTCCCTAGTAAGCTTTTAAAACTGAGGTTAAAATCCTGTAGTAAATTTAGCATTTCTTTGTATTAAATTATTTTCAAATTGTGAAGTGCAATTATGTTTGATAATTTAATATTTAAGAAACAAAGTACAAATAAACAGTTATAGGATGCTTCCTGGGACAATGAACACCAACCAAATCCATTCTATAATTCAGCAATTCAGGGTGATCTAACACCTTACAACACACAGGTATTGTAACTAGTTTCAAATGCGGTGGTAGGGAAAGTCTTGTTTATTTAACTTTCCTAAGCAGACAACCCTGTTTACTTTTTGTATAAATGCTGGCCAATGAAAAGTCCTAATGGTTCATAGCATTTCATATTTGCATTTATTATTTAGCAGGGTTCTGATTAATTGGCAGGATGGCCCTTTATCCTGTTGCTAGATCAGGTTTCAGTGACCACCAAGAGGGGAGCTTTGGTGCCCAGCAACCAACCAGAATATTGTTTAATCTTCTTTTAACCAACCACTGGAAGTTTGGAGATAGGAGCTTTCTAGTTATCATACACATCCCTTCTCTTAATCCCTAGATTTCAAAATCCTGCCTTCATTTGGTACTGTATCTCTCACCCAACTTAAATATCTTTCTAATGTCCTCTGAAAGTGTCTAGAGTGCCAAGAAAAACTTGTCATGCTGCTATGATCATAGATAATAAATGGCAGCTGACTATAACTCAAGACACTGCCAAAATTCTTCACTAAAGTCTCTCATTCTAGCAAGCAATATTACCCAGTATGAAGGGAAATGCCAGCACACCCTTTCCTATTCCCTGAACTAGGGGATACCATCCATTTATAATATTTGATGTGATGTTTTATGGATTATTTGCCTACCAGAGAAGGACCATAGCCATTTGATTGACTGATTGACTGATTTTACTTGCTTTTGTGCCTCAAACATTCTGTCCTCTGCTAGCCTGGAGCTGTAAAGATTGACTTGGATTTCTGCAGTTTTGAAATCTTACCTAAAATAACTAAGAATTAAAATTTTAAATGAAAGATTAATCCTACTGTCCCAGTGAATAAGATGAACAAACCTGAAGATGAAACAGGAAACTCGGTGAGTTCACAGTACACCACTCGTTCCTGCCACTTTCTTAACAGAGCCCATGGAATAGAAGATGACTAGGGCCATAAAGCATGGTTTAGTATATAAAAAAAACCCCTCTTAAATATTGTCTATCTAAAATGCTGAAATCCCTTCAAATCTTTTCAAGACCAGTGTCTGTTTTGAAGACTTTTATATACACTAAAACGTGAACAGATCTAAGGAAAATCTGTCTATCTGGAAATTAAAACTTCTTGGAGTTCATGCAGTCCTACAGGGTATCCAGCTTTACGTGCTGAAAATCACTGAGGTGATGCTCACCCACCCACACACCCCTGCTGCTCTTTGGCGTTGCCAGTCACCTGCATGTCCTTCATGCAGGAAAGAAGCTTCTCGCATGCTTTGGAAATCAGAGTGGCTGTGCCTGGGCAGGAGACCGCAGGGACAGACAGAAGGTGTTACAGCAGCCTTCATAGTGAGATCCTGAACACCAAGAAACTACTGGAAGATTCCAGAGCTGGGGCAGCAGTCTCATAGCTGGATTCTTCCCTTTTTGCACGACCCAAGACTGAGTGGGCAGAGCAGAGTGCTACCATTATATGACCCAGCCTGGGAGGCATGCAGCTCTCAATTAAAATTATATATACACTGAGTAAAAGAAAGATTAGGTGTCTGTTCAGACATCTACAAAGATCACTATTTGCATTTTTCACTGAAAGAAAGAAGGAAAGTCCCCAAGTCCCCCTTATACCCTCCCTCATGTTGGCACAGTCCACTCTCTCTGCAAACCCCCTGCATGACATGGTTCTCTCTTGGCTCTCATTTCCGCTTTGTCCTGTGCCACCATCATCAGCAATAGCTCTGCTTTCCAGCACTCCTAGCACCTGCTTTCATACCAAGCAATTTGCTACCCTATTGCCCCCACCCCATTCACATGAGGGCATTCCCCTCCACTCCTTATCCCCTGCCACTTACCCTGTGAGAAGGGGCTACTGAATATTTCAGCAGCAATCTCCAGCACTGACCAAAAGAAACAACTTCCCAGTCAGGGTGACTATTGGCTAGCATTGCTCCATTCCACACGTCATGACTACATCATACAACACAAAATCCATGATATGCTGTGTTGAATTTACCTCAGTAAAGGTCATTGGATCAATCACACAAACCACCATGGAAGCAAGAAGCTTTTCTCCCAGCTAAGAATGTACCTGTAAATAATAGCCCACAGAATTAGACTCTTTTTTGCTTCCTGTGCTCCCATCAGTCCCATATCTTGTCTGTAGAGTGGGTGACCATCACCACAGGCTTGTCTGGACTACCAAGGAGTGCAGTCTCCCAGGAAGCACCAGTTTGAATCTCCTCAGGATGAGAGGAGTACTGAACCAGAACTCTCCCTTTTTGATTAACATCTCTAATCTTCACAGAATCACAGAATGACTAGATTGGAAAAGAGATCATCGAGTCATGCAAAATCAGGTGCAGAAATACAACCACCTTCTTTAGCTCTGGTTTGGAAAAGACTGCTTGGCTCTGCACTGAACTCAGTACCCACAGCGTGTTCTAGTTGGGTCTAGTTTGCTCCCAGATTGGCTTAGATTTAAGACACGTGCCAGAAAGTCCTGCTAGCTATGGAAGCAGTGCCTTGAGACACAAGCCACAGAGCCTTGACTACCTTTGCAAGTGCAAGGTCAGCTGAAGGCATCCAGGCAAATTTTGAGCAACCCAGGTCAGGTTCTGCAGTCCATGTAGCTTGTCTGGATTAGCTGACGTTGCTTTGTGTTAGCCAGGACAGATGTCTGCATTAGCAGAGCTATACAGCTACATATCTATACATACCTGCACGACTGCTTATGGTGTTGTACAGAGGTATTCCTTCCTGGACATCTCCTTTCCCCACAATGGGGAGGACTAACGAGCACAGCACATAGGTCTGAGCCACAGCACTTCGTGTGCTGGAACAAATTCAGGAACAAGTTCAGATGTTCAAGTTCAGTGCCGTGGTCTTTGCAAGGCAATGTTTTTTTGAATTCCATCCCAGTTTTCTTTCCACTAAAGGAGGACAGAGGCATTCTCTCTTTAGTAGGGATGTTATGAGAGAAAACATTAAATATCATGAAGCTTAAAGATATTTGGATAATGGGGCCATGCAGCTACCTTAGATGCACCATTAGAAACCATACAAAACACTTGTGATTTGTTAGGAAATACTTTTGACTGCAATGTCTTCATAGGTACGTGGTTATATAGGTGTTTAAACTCCTGCATTTTGCGATAGGCTAAATCTTTCCTTTCTACTCTCTCCCCAAAGATGAAATATTTTTGAAGACACTTCATTAAATTGCTCTGTCCATCCCTGAATTTTATGAAGGTAAAAAAAAAAAAAATTTTAAAATCCTCCATTTTACAAAATTAGAGGTGTATTTCTTTCTTTGACAATAAATCAGGAACATTTGAAAGGAAGAGACAGATTGCCTCCTACAAATCACGCAAAGCAGAATAGAAACACATACCTTATACTTCATAGACAGAAACATAGTTTTTGAAGTTAAAGGCCTTAATTCCCTATAACTAATGACATCAGTTATTAGAGACTAAGCGGTCTAAATTAAAACGGTAAAATCAAACTATGAGGTGTTCTCAAACAAGTCTAAAAAACAGTGTGAAATACACTCTCTCAGCGGTATGTGTGGATGGATTAGCTGATAATGAGCTTCGTTAAAGTGTGGCTCCTACCAGGTGATAAGTCTGTTCCACTGAGGCTGCGTGACTGCTCAAAATACAAATGGGGCTCAGCCCACTGTATGGAAACCATTATTAGTTTCCTGACACTACCCAGAAAACCCCAAGAAAATAAAAGTGATAAAGGTGATAAAGGCAGAAGACTCTTCTCATATCAAAGGTTATGATCTAATGATGCAGTAGAAGCAAAAGTTGTGGCTTAATTGACACCATGAAGCATTTTCTACGTGAAGTCCCACGCAGCTTCGGAAACAGACACTGTGATATTCAGTGGTGATATGGAGGTGAGAAGTAGCACCACATTTATTGACAAATTTAATTGCTTCTGTTTATCTCAAGCTGAAAGTCACCACAGTCATCACAAAGCAATGAGGTGAAGTCCAGCTGCCATGTTGATGTGCATATTTAGAGAACAGAAGGTCCAGAGATGCTTTTCTCTTTTGTACTTTCTGATGGAAATCAAGTCTACGTCTGCGTCCAAGTGACATGTGTCTGGGCAGTTCTGTTTTACAGTACAGCATTTAAAAATCTTCTAGTGGGAACTGATCATCTGACAGTAAGATAGAAAGGATATTGGGACTGCTTGGGGGCTGTTGGTCTGTGCTACATGCCATTCACACAATACCAAGAGATAGTGTCTTCCATGAAAATCTGCTCACCTTAATTAAGGCCAAAGGCAATGAATATACAGTAACACAACTAGCAGTAGAGAAAAACTAACTATAAGCTCTTCTGTACCAAAGGTGCCACTGTTCTGGAGGAAGCATTATTTAACAGTTCGAGAGCTGGTTTAAAGACAGGAAGCTAAAAATAGGGTTTAAGTGTCACTTACAGGATGGAGAAAAAACTGGAGTTTCCCCAGGTTTGGATGCCAGAACTAATTTTATTTGACATCTTTATCAATGATCCAGAGAAGCAAGTGTGCAGTGAAGTCCCAGAGTTTCTAGACCATACTAAGTTTTACACGTAGTCAAGTGCCACTCTAATGAAGGTAGAAGGGCTTCACTGATCTGAGCAGAAGTGTAAAGTTCCCCTTAAAAAAAAACCCAAAAAACCTAAATTCCCAAATTCCCCTTCAGAATACACTGCATCTGCACTAGTGTGCCTTACAAAGATGGCTGTGTAGGAGAGGACTTCTTGTACAGGCTTTACTCCTTCATGAGAGAGGCCATTATCCATGGCCATTATCCATAACAGCAGATGGTCCTATTCCCAGAGGGGAATCTCAAACTTCATTTCACTAACAATCACAAATTGCCATATTTAAGAACAAACTTGAGGCTCAAAGAGGACTTGCAGCATGGCTGGATGAAATGTTGCATTACATAAATAAAACAGGTTCCAGAAAGGACCCCAGTAAGATCTCCAGCTTCCAGATTGGATTAAGTAACTGATGACAGCTTATTATGTGTGACAATATTGAGTGTTGCTCCATTCATCATTATTCGTAAAGCAATATTTTTTACTTTCTAAATTTGAAGACTTGTGAGGCACTTTTGTCCCTGAGCCGTTCAAAGGAAGGAAAAATCTAACTCCGAATTTTCAAAGAATAATAATTAGATCTGCTGTCTTTCATCTTAGTTTAAGCCTGTTACTCCTGCCCAAAGCCTTCATCATTACTAAATCAGTGTGATTTAGTAATGAGGGAGGCCCCTCACTACAAGACATCAAGGCCCTGGAGTGTGTCCAGAGAAGGGCAAGGAAGCTGGTGAAGGGTCTGGAACCCTGGCTGAGAGAACTGGAACTGTTTAGCCTGGAGAAGAGGAGGCTCGGGGAAGACGTTATTGTTCTCTACAACTAGCTGAAAGGAAGTTGTGGTGAGCTGGGGGTCAGCCTCTTCTCACACATAACTAGCCATAGGACAAGATGAAATGGCTGCAAGTTGTGCCAGAGGAGGTTCAGGTTAGAAATTAGGAGAAATTTCTTCTCAGAAAGAGTGGTTAGGCATTGGAACAGGTTGCCCAGGGAGGTGGTAGAGTTACCATCCCTCAGGGTGTTCAAGGAGAGGTTGGATGAAGTACTTAGGGACATGGGTTAGTTAGTAATATAGGTGGTAGGGGGACATTTGGACTAGATGATCTTGGAGGTCTTTTCCAACCTTAATGACACTGTGATTCTATGATACTGATCATCTAATTACAAGTACAGGCATATTGATGGACGATTACAAAGCTGAAGTTTTGAGGTCTTTTCATTGAAATTTAGGAGTGGGATTTATCATGGGGTTAAGACAACTAGGTTTTGGTGTCAAAAGTGTTTAAAGTGTTCAACGAATACCTATAGGTTCTTGTAATACTTCAGTACGTAGGTACTCTAAGCCATTTGAGGCATCCTCACAGGCCTAATACATGACACTGAATTTTGGAAACAGCAGGTGTGATGTTTCACGAGCATTTAAAATTACACAGAACCTACACTGAAATGACACAGGAGCTACATTTATTTAGATACCTGAATCCAGGTGCACAGGAGTCTAACCTAGGATGAAATAAACTTGAACTTTCACATCTTAGATGTAAACAACTAACTTTTTTGATCAATTTCTGCAAGATGAACTTTGTTCCTACCATATTCATGTAATGAGTGTACATTTCCTCCACATTTTCTTGTCACTTCGCACTCATTACACGTATGGTTTTAACTACCGGTGATCTCCTGTTCCCAAATCGCCAGGCAGAGTACAAGATCACAGCCATTAGATTCACAGGCATTAAATATGCACACCCCATATGCGCCTTCAACATGAAGAGGAGGTGCACGTCCAAGTCTCCAGATAGCTGTAGTCAGATCAGTCACTATGCTTTAAAAATTTCACAGCAATGTTATCTTGGCTCCGAGCTGGGCACATGCTTACCCCAGCTGCTGCTCAGCATTATGGCCTTCCTCCTACTCACTGACCACTCTGCAAGTGTGCAAGATCAGGTTGAGCGGTGGCAGCTGGCATTGTACTTACAGAGCAGAAGGGAGACTGCTGCTAGGATTGAAAATACATGTTTTGCAGCATGCCAGTGCAAGGCAGGAGCCAATTTTATGAGATTTGGATGATAGGATATGATATGTCTATCCTCGACGCTTTAGGGAACTAAAAAATAAACAGCGCCAAATATGCAAATTCAGATCAAACTATTCCACACACACATTTTACTAGCACGCCTGACATTTATGTCCTGAACTAATTCTATATCTGGTTAATTTCTCATTCCTCAGTCCAGCCCTCTGTGACTACTGGGTTGAGCTTTGCAACGCATCTCAAAGTTATTGATTTGGGCTTTGTTTATCCATGTCTGCACAGCTCGCTGCAGGTAATTTGGAGAGACATGGTAAGCAAGAGAGTCCTTGTCTTTCCACAGTGATATGATTTGGCTACAACATTTCTCATAAATTGACATTTACATTTAAAAACCAAAAATTTGTGTTGTATTTGATCTTTCTAGGACTACTGCACCACAAAGTGTACATACAGGAGTATTTATATGCTTTGATTGTTTTATATACTTTTTACTTTTGACCTGCTAAAAACCCTGCTGTAAAATAATTCTTGGGCTCCTGCATTTTTCATGACCACATGACCTCAGTAATACTGTTCAGTGAAGTCTTTCATACCCTTGTCTAAACTGAAGATAACATTTACTGGAGCATACTTACATGGAATTTTTGAATAAAAAGCATCTTTCCCAGAGAGTCTGAAATCCACTTCACACAGAGATGCTCCAGCAGCTTGGTACGTAACCATAGGATGCAAGAGGGGCATTGTGTGATATCCAAGGTCATGAAGCACCTTACAGGCAGCTTTCAAAACCGTGTATGATCAAATCCAACCTGACTGTACAAGCAGGAAAGCAGCAGGCACTCAGCATTACTCTCCATTTACTGGTAAAGCCTGGCTATGAAAGAGTTCATTGTACCTGTGTGCGTGTGTGTATGTGTGTGCGCACATACAAACACTGATGGCTGGCCCTTCACAGCAGACCAGAGTCAAACAGCATGTGAAAATGAGGACATTAAAACCAACCTGCTCTGCAGTTGCTTTGGGTCTTTCTTACACTCATTTGGATTATTATTTTATTTTATTTTAAGCCAATAAGGCCAAACAAGCAAGAAACCAAACAAAGCAATTATTCACAGTCCAACACAAACCTGTAACCAAGCAGCAGAGAAAACACCCCAATAAAAACTTGCAAAGATAAGTGAAAAAAGGGAAATGGTGTACGTTGCTTAGCGTTGATGTGAGTAGGATGGGGTCTGGTGTGCACAGCAGGGGCTGTAAAGCACTTAATCACCTGCTCAAAGCCAGGGCCTGAAACTTTTTCTGCCATATCCTGGTTACTCGGAAGCTCTTTTGTAGACCATGGTTGGTGTAAATTTAAAACCACCACCAGGCCTGATGCCGCTGAGGCCCTGTAAGGAGAGACAAAATGACAGCATCTGGGACTCCCTGGAAGTGCAAGGAGTAGCAGATTTCCTGTTGCATTCAGGAGGCCAGGATGTGGTATGCCTGGCTGTGGAGTTTTCACTCTCCTACTACCAGACAGATTCACCTCAATCACCATCAGTGTTTAAAACACAAAGTCACCTCACAGAAACCCTGGGTGAGCACAGAAAGCCACAAAAGCCCTGTTTCTCATTTTGGTTGAACCACAGTACTTGCTTCCTGCCTCCTGACACTTCCTTATAAATTGAAGCTTAGGGGATTCCCTCTCATATTGCTCTTAAAAGAGCTGTTTCTAGGATGTACTCACTTTCCCTTTCCTAGTCTTGCTGCCATCTGTAATGACTCTGCACTTTTGACCTACAATTACCTGCCTTTTATTTATTCTTCTCTTTTCTCTTTTTCCTCTTTTTCCTCCTTTCCTTTCCTTTCCTTTCCTTTCCTTTCCTTTCCTTTCCTTTCCTTTCCTTTCCTTTCCTTTCCTTTCCTTTCCTTTCCTTTCCTTTCCTTTCCTTTCCTTTCCTTTCCTTTCCTTTCCTTTCCTTTCCTTTCCTTTCCTTTCCTTTCCTTTCCTTTCCTTTCCTTTCCTTTCCTTTCCTTTCCTTTCCTTTCCTTTCCTTTCCTTTCCTTTCCTTTCCTTTCCTTTCCTTTCCNAGGCAAGTGGTGAAGCGATGGCATACCTTTTGCTAGTAGAGAGATACATTGTGTGGAGGAATGAATCTTTCCCTTCCCTTTTTTTTTCCTTTTTTTTTTTCTTTTTTTTAAGAAAATAGATTTCTAGCTGATTTTCTTATGTTGTCTGGTTTCTGAGAAGCTACTAAACAGTCTTGGGGATTTCTCCATTGCTTCTGATTCTCTAAATATATCTCAGAGAAGAAATGCACAAAACAGAGGGAATGAGTACCCCTGCTTACGAGTCCCTTTCCCTAGCTGAGAGGCTCCCACAGGTCACTTCAGTCAGCTCTGGACTGGGAATCTCCAGGCCAGTGCCACTGTACACAATATGCTCCCATAGTTCCACCAGATCATTTGCAAGTTTTTGAAAGGTCAGACACCTCATCCATCATATGGACCAAACTCATCTGGAGCACAGATGAAGAAATGTTCAGGTTGATCTTTATAAGCAAAGAAATCTCCAGTATGATCTGAGAGCATGGAGGGTGCTCTAGGAGCCTAGCTCTTGGTTTTGCTCTTCACTTGAAACTTTGAGAGTTGACTGCCACATGCTCAGTAGCAGTTTGTAGGAATTAACAGTATTGGTATTAATAGTGTTATCTGTAGGGAAACACTGGTTGGAGTTATTCTCAAGGGAAAGAAGTAACAACTTCAAGGACACTGATGCTGAGAGAAATTCCAGGATGCCGATGCTGAGAGAGTTGATCTTCATAGAGTCACATGAACAGAAGAAAGAATTTATCAGCTTAAAATTTAAGGTGCATGGACACAAGGCAGTAGCCTATCAGTGAACTACTGACAGCGCGTGAACATCTTGCAAAAGTATAAAGCTTGTGCACGTGTATTAATAAAGGTCTCTGGTCTATACCCCGCTGGAGTCCGTGCAATTAATCTCCACAGCAGTTGTATAAACTAAAGGCACTCTAGCGTGGCATATGTGATGGCTCATACAACTGGAAACTTGTTCCAAGCTAATCAACATGCTTCTCCATCTCACAAGTGCTTGAAAAACATAAGGCAGAGATTACAACTTTTAGAGCGCCATGGAAGGTTTGTCCAAATCAGCTGAAGTCAACGAAACCTTTACTAATTGATTCAACTGACCTTCAAACTGGAGCACCCTCCTAAAGTTTTTGAGGCATTCAAAATCTTTGGTTAGCTATAAGAGAATGATATACCATGAAACTGCAGTAAAGCAACTCAGGGGGAATCAAGAAGGTGAAAACGCTTCTGACATTGGTCCATGCTCCAGAGACTTGGCACAGTACTCGGCTGTAATAGTGATCACCTCAAGTGGATAGGATGGTAGTATTTACCCTGAAAAGAAATGGAAAAGTTATTAGCATTATTACTACTGTATTTCTGAGCTCAGAGGCCGCCTCTTTGCTCCAACAAAAGCAAAGGTATTTCACCAATGTGGGTTTATTCTTCTAAGCTCTCACATGTCTCTGTAATAAACTTACGGGACAGGAAAATAATTGTGGACATGAACCAGGTGTCTCAAATCTATTAGGATGCTTATTGTCCAGACTTACCTTATCCACTGAGTCTTTCTGAATAAATATCATAACTGCATGAAGGATTGCTATATTCTAAATATATCCAGGTAATGCACACATATTTTATGCTTTCTCCTTTCCATAAAAACCTAAATATTAATTTCTTTATCATTTAAAGAACCATCACTGAATGGGTTTCTTGTGTGGTCAAGCATGCAAATGCTTCTCTCTTGCTGTTATGGAAATGGGGTTCAGGAACTTGCATGGATCCAACTTTTCCTGACCAGGTTTCATTTTCTCAACAGATTTTCCTCGAATCCAACAATCTCACACCAATGCATCAAATGAGCCCTTGCAAATCTCTAGAATAAAATGTCCAGGTCATGGGGGCCACCCTTGCCCTCCTGCCGTGCGGTCAGACATTTGTGCAAGGGCAGCACGCCTCCCTCCCCATCCAGCCTCTCACCCAAGAGCTGCAGCCAGAAACACCGTCCCTCGCCCTCCATCGTCCAACTGGGTGAAAGGGGAAGCTCCAGGCACAACCTGCCTCCTGCTTGTGCAGGACTTAGCACAGACACAGGCCAGACCTGGCAACCAAACACTAAACAAATGCGCATTAGCAACAGAAAGCCCACGTTTGAAAGCCCCCTACATCCAGGGTCAGTCCCCTCCGGTGGCTGCCTGGCGCTGGGGACACCTCACCAGTATTTTAAAAAGACCAAAGGCCCGGTCCACGTGGGTCTATGCAATGCAGGGAGATCAACAGATACACGCTCACGTATGTGTTGCGTATGCAAGAACTTTCCAGTTATGAAGGTAAATGTTTTAGGCCCAAAGGATGGGCTTTTTAGGATCGATCACGCATGCACATCCTTACATGTGCATACGCGTTTCTTGGTGCCCTTCGCCCTGTGTTGCTTTTAAAATCAACACCCTACTAGGTAGCTTCTCCTTTTTATTTATGCACTTGCTGCTCCTAGACTGACATGAGGCAGAAAGCGTTCAGAACAGATAAACATCACATTCCTGGACCTCTTTCACTTTGGAAAGGGAAGAGGAGAAGCGCCCCAATAACAGGATGTAGGTTTCTCCGACGGAAAGCACCAGGGGAACTCCCAGTGCCTCTCAGTAAACCCCAGCAGTTTCCTTGCCAAAAGCTAAAAATGACCTGATGAACCAGCAGTACCTTTAGTAAGGGAAAGGGCAAAGGGGGTGCCTTGGCGTGACCCACACTGCGTATTTTAAGCATGTGAAAACCATGTCAGGGAAATACACCAGCCTGGATATCTACGCCCCCCTTGGATGCTACAGGTCCCAGATACATGGTCACCAAAACACCCGGGGATGATATGTCACCCCAAGCTTTCTGGCACCGTTGTCAGGAAGTGCTTTTCAGGTAAAAACCACATGAAATTGAAGAAATGAGATAAGGGCATAAAGATGCTTGCTTTCCCTCTGGTTGAGGAAAGAAACAGCAGGAAATTTAACTGTGAAACTGAAGTAAAAAATGAGATTTGTGCCTATGTAGTGACTTCACATCAAAATAAGCAGTTTAGAAGGTGGATGGCGTCTGTCAATCACAAAAAATGCGCCCCTGCTTTCTGTTTCTGCTTGCTTACACTCAAGCAGGTTTCATGCCCTGCTGTCCTGGGAGGTTGCTGCATTTCACATTATTTGTGAGTTATATATTTTTAATGCCACCTAATGAGGTATTTTTTGCAGAATCCTCCTTCTCCATCCCTAACACGTGATCCATTGCTCACATCTATAGTATTACATGCCAAATATAGCTCACAGCTACTACCCACATTCTGAGTACATCACACAAAAGAAGCACAATAGAGGAAGCAGGCAGAAATTGTGGGCAACATCTCAGTGTATTAGGTAGAAAGGTTTCTATCTAGTAAGGGAAAAGTGTGCTTTAAAAGAGTATTGTTAAAGGTGATTTGAAAAGTCAAAATCCACCAGCAAAAAGAATTATTGTAATTCAGACTTTGGTAAATGCATTGGCATTGTCTTTCCTTACACGATCTCATCCTATTTTTAGCAAGGTTCATATCTTATTTAGTATTCACAGGTTGAATGGGATAGAGACAGATGGGAAAAGACGTTTTTCCAAAATGGTTGTAAGCTTTCAAAGAAAACAATCTTTTTTTGAACTGAAACAAATCCTCACACTTTTAATAAGGCTAATGTGGATTTTTTTAATGCAACACCTAACCCCTTAAATTCATAGAAGAGAGTGGCAGACTTTCACCAGCTCTGAAAGGAATAGAAAGACGTTTTGCCAGTTTGTACCACAAAATGTGTTAAGTGAGGATGAATGGTGAAGGTCAGGAATGTGGTCATATGGTGAAGAGTATGTTTTAGCAGTCACCACTTCTCACCCATTTTTGCTAGGGTTCTCTCTGGGCTGGACCCAGTCTTATCTTTTCTGCCTTTAAGGCTTGCTCCTATTTTCTCCCCCTAGCCACAATTGTTCCCCCAGCCCTTTACCACTCATGCAGCATTGCTCCCTTCTTACCCACCTCCCATTACTTCTCCCTACCCACATGTCTTGATCCTGGGAGTTCAGATTCCTAATTTCTCCTTCGAACTCCTCAGGCAGTTACAATGCTCTTGCCCTCAGTCCCTTCTTGTACTTGCCAAGCCCATCTGAGAGCTCTGCCTATCACCAAGACCTTGCTGGCTCTGTCTTCTCTGCTATCCCTCTGTTCAACGTTGTCTTGCACTTTACTGGTCCTTGTCCACAGTTTCTTTGCTTCCTTCACAATCCATCAGTTGTCCATACCATCCATTGTTTCCCTTCTTACTTCACAGTTGGGATTTCCTTATCAAACAACTCCTAGAAAATGCTGTCGATGAATCCGATCATCATAGGGAACTTTCCCCAAGTTTTTCAAGTCCCAAGAAAAATCATGGAAATAATATCAAAGAAAAAGTTCCAAGAGATCCAGCAGAGACCTTGTGTAGCCTCTTTAACATTTTTTTAGGAGAAAGCCTCATATATCTCAGAGGAGCATGCCAAAGAAACCCCTAGGAACAGGAATCACTTCTCTCTGCTGATCTGGAATAGAGTTCTGGAAGAATGAGTCATTTTGCAGATCAAAAGGTCTGGGAATTGTTCTTGTTTACAAGAGCCGTGGATTCAAGATCTAAGCTGAAAACACACTGATTACACGGGAGATCAAAGTAAGAACATCAAATACATCTGACCCAGATGTAACATGGCCACAAGGGCCTTTATGGTTTTGTCATGTTATGCCAAGCCCTATTTCCATTTAAAAACAAACAGCACCTTATCTGAATAGGATGGGACATCACAGTTTCACCGTTTTGCTTTGTCAAAATAATATATGTAATTTTCAGGTTTTCATTTCTTTATCCAGGTGCTCGAATGCATAACATCTGTTGCTTTCATCCCTAATTCCCAAATGATCCACTGCCAAGCCATTAAGGATGGAAGTTTTACAGATGCCAAGATGCCATGTGCTCCTAGTTCAAGCATATGTCATTTCACTATTGTTCCTGAACTGCTTTGTGTCATTCCCACCCCCCTCCACCCGCCCAGGGAAACCTGACAGGACTGAGAAGGGACAACAGACAAACTCACTTTGCATCGCTGCATTGGCTACCAACACTGCTGAGTCACATTCATGTTACAGGAGGACAGAAGGGAAAACAGCTCTGGGGAATCAAATCACATATGCATTCCACCACCTAGGACAACAAGCTCCTGTGTCGTTACTTCAGGCCAGTGCTACAGTAACAAAGCAGGCTGGATACCTATGCAGGTTTTCAAGCAGATATTGAAACCAGATTTTGTTACATTAATGCTTATTTAACGATGCATACTGCAGAGTAGGTGTTGACAACACAAACGTCAACCTCAGGATGATGCAACTACACCTAAAGATCAAGAGGTGTAAATGTACAATATGCCTAACGTTGTCTGAATTGCTAGCACTGCTTTTTTCAATGAGCAATTATTATCTATTCTACAGCAAAGCATTATATACATCATGTATGTAGCATACAGCCTTCTCAGAGGTAATTTCTCCAGCATCCGAAGGTCTCACCCCATAAACTGATGCAACTTGCTGCAGTTTTCCCAGCTGAGGATACAGCCAGTTGCAATGACATGGGGTTTTTTTTCTGCTTTCACTAATTTCATTCCATTAAGTTAATTAAAATAACCTCAGATAAACGGCCTAAGTAATGAGGTCTCGATATCTGGAGACATAGTGGCTTCACACAGCACAACAATTAGTCACAGTTTTAGGAGACCACTAGTAGAGACATCTATTGTATATAAGGCAAAGGCTTTTTGCCACGTGAAACAACAAAATTTGGCATTTCTGAAAGTCTTTAAATTGTCTTGGTGAAGGCAGCAGGAATAATGACAGCTTTCTATTTGATACCTGAAAATGTTCTTGCAAGGAGAGTAAAGTTTCAAAACACTGCAGCATCGGCCAGCAACAGAGCAGACCACACAGAACGAATGCATCATCTGCTGGCCAGAGGTACAAATTACTCAGTGAGTATACAGATGAAGTCAACATGAACTCAGAGGGCAGTCACAGGGTAAGGTGCCATTTAACATCAGTATTAAGTTTATACTGAAGCAAGAGACCACAAGAAAGGGAAGGTTTTGTAATGGCAGCATTCATTACCTCCTCAGCAGGAATGGGAATAAAATGTATATTGTGTTCGTCAGTGAGAACCCATCACGTTTTTCATCATTAGGTTCCAAACTCAATTAATATAAAGCCTGGAAAGAACCCTAAAACTTAATCAGACTCTACAGCACAGGTAATCTAAGGGTGGGTTTCTAGTAGGTGAGGTTTGTCTTCCAGCTGGCTTGAGCTATACAAAAAATAGCAAATACAAATGCTTGGATTTAAAGTGGAGAAGAAGGACATATGAAATTTCCCTTCTAGACAAGTTCCTTGCAGCTGTCTATGCCATGATTCACCTTCAGGACTTGCTGCATTCTCTGCTGTGTGCTTTATATGTTGCAGTACTCTCTTTTCTAGGGGGGAAGTAGAAACAGGTGGTTTTAGTTACTTTTGTGGGTTATGATTGATGAGTTGCAATATTCTGCAAGAATCTGGTCCTGGATGCTTTTCTTTCTGGGATTTTTTTGTGTGTGTTTCGATGTTTGGCCTTTTTTTAATGAATACTCAGAAAGTACCAGGGTACATGGACACAGACAGCATTTTTCCAGTATAGTTTGATTACTCTGAAGTCTAAAAGAACTAAGAACCTGTTTTTTCTCCTGTATTTCATCAAGTTCTTGTCTCACTAAGCAGGCACCACATACCATGGTTTTAGCTTAGCTGTAGGTGCAAGAAACGACTATAGCCTAAGAAGAAAGTAATTTCCTTTCTGATTGGATATAAGCAATGAGTCTTTAGCATGTCACAGGTGGTTTTTATTACTTAAACTACTCCTATGCCTACCCTCTGTACTAGAGAGGTCTGACTGAAGACACTCAGGCGGGCTGCAGGTAGGGGCTGTTTATGGGGGTTGACTGGCACATTTAGCATCAGGGGCCTCATGATGAAAGGTTTCGCTTGCCGTGAATTAGAGGAGTGAGCAGCCTTTCCACGGTGGGGAGCACATGGGAAAGAGCAACATATTTTTTAATCAACTTCAGTCCTGGCAGTAAGGCTAGCTCTGCATGGACAGCTTATCACAGAGTGCACCCTAGACATTGTAAACTATATATGACATCAAAACTTGCTTTCTTTTGGAAGACTTGGAAGATACTAAGCAGGTTCTTATCACAAATACCAAATAATTTAATTGCAACATATGGGTCTGGTCCTGATTGGTACCTAAGGCACCTGATGACTTACCATAAACTGTCCCCCATAATGAATTTTTTTGTCATTTTTGGAGAAACTATAAACTTGGTACAGAAAGCAGACTTTTGCAGACAATTATTAGCTATGATAATTGGACAGCAAATTATTTAAGTAATTATAATAATGGAAAACTAGGTTGAGAAATATAATTTACTGAATTGGTAGACATACTCAACCAGCATAACTACAGAATTTTACACTGAGCATGTAATCCTTGCATGAGAAGACTCACTCTAAAGAAATGACATATTATTTATTAGTAACATAGAGCAGCACTAAAACGACTATACAACTGATGGGATTTGGGATTAATTATCATTGCTCTGTCTCACAACACTTATGCAAACATAAATTCTCACTAATGTGATAAAATAGATTTTATAAATGTCTGCCTGTTGACTGAGGGAAGTTTGGTCTGCCAGAAGAACTATTTCCAATTAAAAAAAAGGACAGTTTTCCGTTCTTTTCCTTAGTGAAACTGCAACGCAGATCTGCCTTGAAAGATATGTGCTGATTCTGAAGTCTTTTTCATATCCAAGCCTCATTTGTACGCTTAGTCTGTGATAACCTGCATTCAGAGTGGTGCAGTAGTCCACAGCCAGACTCGATTTCCATTACTGCGTACCCTTCACAATGACATTTCTGCTAATTCAAGCCAAATTAAGCCTCTCTGCAAGACAAAAGGCTTGAGGGACCGACTTTGTTTGCTGCATGCTACTTACTCGTCTTCTCAGCTTCATCAGGGATATAACAATCTGACTTTGCATTAAGCCACTGACACATCCGAAACAAGAAATCACCATCAAGATAACAGCTTTTTATTCACTGATGGGTAATAGCCCTTGTGCTCAAAAATATTATCTACATTTACTTGGACAGCAGTTTCATAAACATTTTTATTCGTGATTTTACTCAGCAGACTATCGGGCTTTGGTCAAGGTGTACAAACACGCTGCCAGCTCCACTCAGTACCACTTAACCCTTGCAAGGAAAGGCCACAATCATAATAAATGATTCGAGGTATCTCTGGGAAGCACCCAGTGTGGACCAGCACTGCACTGAGATCTTCAGCCACCCCAGCCTGGCACTTCGGGAGCAGAGTGTTTTTCAGAGGTGCTCAGCCCTTGCAGGCCTGGAGATGCAGTTACCAATATTGTCCAAATTCCTGCCACCAGTCACACTCAATCCTCAGTTGCGAGAGCTCCCCAAGTGAGGGTTTGACTTATAATTTGCTTTTTCTCACACATAGGCAAGCAAAACCATTTGCTCTTCAATACTTGGTATTTATTCCTTGGTTTAACTGTATTCTCACATTTCTTTGGAGTTTGAGAAATTTTCTTTGGGAGAAGATCAGGCTAAATAAAGTCTTCTCAGTTACTCCATTCTCTCATACTCTAAACAGATAAAATCTCTTTATTTTCTTTCCCTTTTTTAAGCTTTTGTTCCTTTCTGGAAACTCATTCGCTCCAACACAGCAGAGTCCTCAGTGACCCAGAGCGGAGTCCCCAGTGACCAGGGTATTTTCCTTGCAACAGACTCTTTAAAACACTGGCTGGAAGGTCTCTGATTTTTTTTCTCATTCATTTTTAGCACTGTGAGGTCCTAGTCACAGTCCAGTTAAGAGCTGTAGGTAAATCCCCCACGGATCACAGCAATGGTCACACCTCACTCGCAGTGACACCCTAAAATGACAGGGCTGGCTGAAGGGATTCAGGCTAGTTACGTGCTGACTAGTCCCATCCCTTCTGTGGCACTGAATCCCCAGGGATCATCTGGGATTTTACCAGCGAGGGAAAGTAGCCGATATATCTCTTTAGATGCCAACAGAAGTGAGGTAAGCTGGGCCTGAGAGCGGAAAAAATGCACGCAGCTAGCAAAGGCCTTTGGGCAGCTGTGGTCTGAGGGGGGAGAGAGGCTGCAGATAAAAGCACGGAGGGAGTGGGGAGGAATGTGGCAGGTGGGGAAGGGTGGAGAAAGATGAGGAGTTAGCTGGAAAAAATGATCCCCGGCATCGCTTAATCAGTCTCACCAGTCATCTCCAAAATCCTTTTGGTGCTGGAAAGCATTCTTCACTTTTCCTGCCTGCTTGTATGCACAACTCTGCTAATTAGCTAAACATTTGTACAGAGCTCTGAAGCTGGAGAAGGACCATGCAAGTAAAATAAATTAAGCTGCATTTGCAGCTGGAAAAGAATAAAAACTCCTTTTGTCCAGTTTCCATGATTTCTACTACAGTAGAGATTGTAAAAATCAGCTTCTACTTTAAACAGAAGTCAGTGTAGCTAAGAGTTTTTATCCTGGAAACTATGTTGTGACTCCTGCTAGCAGAAACAAGTATTCTACAAAATCATTCATCATTTGTTACCAGGACATACATTGCTCACTATGAAAGAATGAGAGGTTAAAGAAGTTTCATGAAATTTAGTATTTCTCACCACATGTCCTCAAAAGAAAAGTTGGTTTAGCTACAGAGAAAGAATATTTTGTCCTGCTTTTAGTGCCTCCCCCTAACAAGCTTTGTTTTTATTAGAATTGCTGATTTTTTTTGGGGGGGGGGAGGGGCAGGGGAGGAAAGGAAAAATTCAGGATTTTCCATTTGGAAAAGAGAAAGATCAAGAACAGTATGTATTCATCATGTTGCATTTTATCATTTTCTCTGTACATCCATTTTATTATTGCTGTGGGAAAGCAACAAAACATTGATTCCCTGAACAAGAGGCTGTATAAATTCCAGTTATGACCATACAACTGGATTTTGTATAATCAAAAGCAATGTTTTCTCCATGGTTGGACTTTGGTAGACTTCTCCCCAAAAATGCATCTGTCTGTCCTTACAAAATCTACATAATTCTCAGTTTTATTTGAACTGGAGTGAGATATACTCCACAGTTCAAAGCCTATAGTTATTTCATTGGCGTATTTGAGTGCTTCTCCTACTTTTGAGGGGATTTCACAGAAGCACTAGAAAGCACAAAATTGTTTTGAACCCTGTGTTCACTAGAGGAGTTCAGTTTGCAGCAGATGCCAATGTGCTCATCCAAAGCCCAGGCTACCATGGGCCTATCAGGTTCTCCAAAGCAGGTAAGGAAACCATGAGGATGCTCTGAACAACCAGTGACCATGGGTGGCCACTAAGCCCACCAAGTTTCCATGTGAAGATCAAAGCTTTCCATTCCCAGGTCTGGCCTCTGAGTTCAATGGGAGGCACTGGAATCATACCATTCTTTATATTAAGAGACGCCTTCCAACCTCATGCTGGGACAGCACTCCCCAAGCAAAACTATCAAGTACAGGCCAGCCCAAAGAATAAAGCCCAATGAAGCAAATGATCCAAGAATCACACAGCTAACTTACAGGAAGAT
Organism: Zapornia atra; assembly: GCA_013400835.1. Taxonomy (NCBI): domain Eukaryota; kingdom Metazoa; phylum Chordata; class Aves; order Gruiformes; family Rallidae; genus Zapornia; species Zapornia atra. Next base: position 9,366 of record VZTU01027146.1, on the reverse strand, counting down.
TAGACCTAGAACTCAGAAATCTTATCTTTGCCTGCACTCCACCAGATTGCCCTTTCCTATGGATTTGTTTATGGACATGCTATCTGTACCTCTGATACCTTCAAAAAGGTATCTCAGGGGTGTCCCAGGAAAAACACAGAGCAGTCTTTGTTGTTACTCTGCAGGATGCAACTGACTGATGCCTCAGCGTGCTGCTGCTACACACATCTCAATTCATCAGTTGTCTGTCCTCGCTGACAGGCCTAAGTCCAAAAGCTTTGGAGAGGTGTTGCACAGCTCTTCCTGTGGAAGAACCAAAGCAAAATGTCAATGCACCATTGAAACAACTTCTGTGACAAGGGTCTGCACACTCCTTTTCACTGGCATCAGTTTCAGTGTATATCCAGGATTATTCTGGTTTTCAGAAGACTCTATGTTTTGCTCTACATGCCATTAGTTTAAAAAATAAATTGTTGAGTTGAAGCTCACCTACAATTGGGATGCTCTGGTAAAAATGTTATATTTACTCATTATCTACAGAGGACAACATTAGAAGAAGCAATATTTTACAATGACAAAACTCAGCAGTGATTTGTTTCCCACAACCGCTTATTTTTACAAATCCCCATCATCTCCTTCAACCTGCTACTAGGAATTGTAAGGTTTTTAAGGCTTTCCTGGGACCTTAAATGCAACTGCCAAGCTTAGTTTGCAAAATTATGACTTTTTTTTTCTCTTTATATTTGTAAACACAAGGACTCAGAATAAAAAAGTGTATTCTTTCACCAGCAAGCTCAGAAGGCCATGAACCCAAGATAAAATCCCTCTCTACCCCAGAGAATCGTGACACTTTGTCACAGCATGAGTATTTCCTGGAACCATTTTTAAGTTCAGAAATAAACAAATTTCCAATGGAAGTTTATTCAACTGCTATTCAAAGAGCATTAACTCATGTGGTTGCTTCTTTCCAGTACTGTGCTTCTAACTCATGTAAACACCATGTCCTTACTTCACATTGTGGGAAGCCCAAATATTATTACAATAAAGAACGCAAGCTCACAGGGAGCATGTAGCACCAGCAGTGATGACTTCCCTGGTAAATATCATACTATTTTCAGAGTAATAGCTGATAACTCTTCAGAAGTACTACATATTCTTATTTATAAAGTACTATGAAAACTGGCAGGTTTTTAAATTGCTGTTAACAGACACATAAGTTCACAGGATTTGGAACACATGCTCTGATATAGCTAAATTCAACAACCATGGATGTTTCCCATGGAAGTGTGAGATGTAGAACAGGGGTCAGCATCTTTTCAAGTGCAGTATGCCAGACTACTAATTTTTCCCCCAAACGAGAAGCTGAGTGCACTGGAGGGAGCAGAGTAGAAGGAAACACAGCCTCCGAAAAGGATGATGCGGACAATTCTTTGTCCTATTTGTGAGGTGGGGACGTCTGAGCCCTGAACTCAGAGGGTCAAGAGAGCCACCAAACATCTTGTCAGGGCTCAGTACCCTCTGCCCTTTATACCTGAAGGACATCCAGGTTCTATCTCTCCCCACCTTTGGCACTAACGCCACATGTTGTTGATCCTTACAACAGACTGAAGCATTTCAGTCATCGTGCAGGTATCTTTCTCTTCAATAGCACAAGATATTGCTTGAACCCTCCAGGCCAGTGCTGAATCCTCTTACATCTGCATTAAATGTTAATTGCACCAGTCACACTGAAGACAATGCGATTATTTGAAGCAACGTGTGTTCCTCATGCCAAACGGAAATGACATTTCTAATTACTATGTTTGGCATTTCCATCACACTGTTTGAATGCTCTTCATGGCAATGACAAAGAAGAGTTAAAAGCACTGTGTATTTACAGTGATGACAGTTTGAAAAACGGAAGAGCTCTAAGGGAGAGAAGACTGACCTCACCTTTCTTCAGGAAACAAGAATGCTAACCGTCTGGTGCATACATATTCCTATGCTAACCTCTAATTATCAATCAACAAAAAATTAAACAAAAAAAAGAAGGACATTAACCATAAAGTTTTACTGCCCCAATATGTATCCACAAGGGTTGGGGAAAAAAATAAAGAGGGATAGTTTAGCTGGCTGTAGCATAAAGTCAAGGGTCTTGTACAAAACAGTGCTATACTGGGCCTAATGAGTCAGCAGCTTTCATTAAAACTCATCTGGTTTGGGTGGTGCCAGGTTGCAAACTGATCACAATGTAGTTCCATTAAAACCAGCACTCTGATGATCCTGAGAGCTCCAGATGTGCCAGCAAGAATCCTGAAGTTTCCAGGTGTTTCAGGATACCTCATTGCTCCGCTTTTAATCTGCAGAAAATATACAGCTGTAGGCAATAGAAAAAACTGGTGATACAGGCAAAGACTGAAACCAGTGAGGGAGCAACAATTGTGCTTTAAATAAATTATATTTGTACAGATGAGTAATGACATAAATATATATATGGTTTTTAGAGAAAGATCACGAGCCTTTAAAAGTATAGGTCCTACTTATAATGAGGTCTACATCATCCTGTCAAGTATGAACTTTGCATTTGTACCTTGTACTTTGACTATCACATCACACAAGAGGTATGTAAGCTATGCAGAAAAGACTAATTTTCTTCTTGAAGTATTATTTTTCAAAGAAAAGATAAACCTCTGTTCCTCTGTTATTTGCTGAATAGGTTAGAAGTCCACAACCTAATTCTGTAGGTTTGCTTGTAATAACCTTATGTATAAATCTGTAACCCATAAGCCTGCAAACTTTCAGGTTTTATACATGCAATTCATTCTATTACAGGCAGTGGAATTACTGATTTGAATGAAAATTAAATGTAAAAATATGAATTCACAGAAAATTGGGATCTATCTGAGCTGGAGGAATGGACTGACAGGAGCCTTACAAAACTGAGCAAGGACAAACCCCAATTCCTGCACTCGGGAAGGAAGAGTCCCTTGCAATAACTCCTGGGGATCCAGGTGGGCAACAAGAGGGGTGTGAGCCAGTAGCAGACAGGGCCACCAGCCTCCTGGGCTGTGCTTGCAGGAGCAAAGCTAGAAGATCAAGGATTCCCAGCAGTGCATGGCACGAGGACAAGAGGCAACAGGTGTAGTGGTAGCAGGACAGGTTTGGCCTGAATATACAGAAAATCATCTGAGGGCAGGTGCCAAAAGAGGTTGTGCGGCCTCCATCCATACAGGTTTTCAAGAGTGGGTAAGGCAGCGACTCAAACTTCACAGCTGCCCCCGCTTCAGCAGAGGGTCAGATGAGAGACATCCTCAAGTCACTTCCAAACTGAATTTTCCTAAGATCGTGTTATACACACAACAGAGAAGATCTCAGTTGTCTGTGCTTTTGGAAACAATGCAGTGTACTAGGTTTATTTAAACATGACCTATTCGTCAGTTTTACTTAAGTGCAATCAAGCCCACATAATTAAGATCACCTTAATTATGGTTTGAGATGGTGGACTCCCTGCAGCAGCCAGCATAACCACCTCTCCTTGGTAGCCTAAGAGTACCCTCTGCTGGCTTAACACAAAAGTTGTCAAAATCTGCAGCACAATCTACTGGAACAGCACGGCAGATATATATATATATACACATACACACTCCTTTCCCAGCATAGCACAGCTGTGCATCTCTGCATGGGGCAAACAGCTGTGTGGCAACATTTATCATCTACAAAGGGAATGCCTGAAGCAACATCGCACCACGCCTGCCACAGAGCTCTCTCTCCCAAACAACAGGAATTCCAGAGCTGTCGCCCCATTAGGATGCCTGTCTTGTCAAATAGCCTGTCAAGCACCATCTGCGTGAAGAGCTTTAACATAAAATAAAACTTAGACTGGGGACACTGTTTGTTTTGAACATGAACAGTGTGCAACGAATTGATAACAGAATTGTGTCCTGAAAAGACAGCTTGTGTCTTAATGACTCATCTTTCTCCCCTGTGAGCTCAGGGGGTTTATCCACCTTCTACAGCTTGTACTGCAATCTAATTTCTTGTTGCAAAGTTGACATCAGGTAGGAAGGATTTATTTATAACACCACATAGATTATAATGTATAATGAAAAGAACTAACAAAGTTATGAAGTACTTCAACTGAAAGATTTTACCTATCTATACTATGGCACAGAGGTCTAGAGATACCTTCATAGGAAAGTATTTCTTCATAAATGTAAGCATTTAGATGTACAGATGAGTAACTGTAAGAGTGCAGCTGAGACACAGTTCTTTATTGCCTTATCCGATTACTAAGGAAAAGCTGCTGCTTCACTCCAGGCTCTTGGACAAAATGACTAAAGGAGCTCCAAGACATTGCCATTGATCACGGAATCATAGAATACATTGGGTTGGAAGGACCCCCTTCCTGGGGGCTGCTTCATATACCTGGTAACTTCTCACATTCCCTTGAAGGCACGATCCTTCTCTTTTGCCAACGCTGAGTAGCCACAGCTCACCTTCCTGTTCCTTGATAAATAAAAAAAACTATTACTTTCTTAAAGCAGGTTACAAAGCCACTGAGGGGACATGCTCACATAGCAAAACTTTTGAATTTCCTTAAGAGCAAGTTAAAGTTGATCTTAGCACCAAAACTGCGTCTCACTACTGCCAAGAGTTAGGGTTAGCCTCTACTCTTACATACATTCATTTCATATGAAAATGTCAGCTTTTCTGAGTGGTAGTTTCTGGTCTTCACTTCAGTGCCTGAAAACGTGACACTGACTACTCCAGGAACCAGAAAACTTCAAAGTGGGCTGAAAAACTGCAAATTATTTATGTTAAACGTCAAGGATGAGTCTCAGTTCCCTGAACCTGTTCTTCTTCCACCTTTGGCAAGGCGAGTATCTTATACAGGACCATCTTTTGTGTCTGTGCCTTCCCTCAAACAAATGAGGCCGTGATCACAGCTGCGTGCAGGAGAGTTTTTTTATTTATTGTGCTCGTCATTAAAAAGAATTACTACCCAATGAGCACCTGACAATATGTTCTGATAGATAAAATAATAGGGAATGATGGAAAAGACATTACCTCAGCAATTTTGTAATTAGATACTGCATTTCCAAATGGCACAGAGAGAATAAATCTGCACTGACAAGGGAAGAATAAGATGACCAACAAGGTCTCTCTTGTTAGAATACTGAGTAATGTATTCAACACATCCCTTTTTTGGGTAGCCTTTTTTATCTATGTAAAAAACAAAATAAACCAAAAAACCCAATATGTAGGCCACCTTATTTTGTTTTACAGCGTGTGTTCCTCCTTTATTTAAAAAAAAAAAACTGCTTTATATATACATATTAAGAAATATTAAGAAAAACAATGCATTTTTTGAAATGAAAAGTAACTTCTTACAGGTACACAGAAGAGGTGAGAATAATGAGCTAGACTGCATTCCTAAAAGACAGTGAAAAAAATGAATGTTAAGGACTCATTTAATTTCAGGTGCCTTTTTTCCTCAAGGAAGATAGATATGATACCTGGACTAAGCATATTTGTCAAAAAAAGGACAGAAAATACTGGGTTTATAAAGTTATTGTATACATAATCTACCAAAATGATAGATTATACTACAGGGACATTATGTATGTGCAAAACATGAAGCACCATCACCAAAATATCCATAATAATTTCTCAAATATGCTTAGAAATACTGACATTGGAGCCCCAAGATGTACTTAAGGATGACTGTGCCAATATTAACAAACTTAACTTAAGCATTCATCATACAGCTGGTATGAAATCCAACTTTCCTCCCTTTTTTATTTTTCTCTCTTGGACTTAACGTGCCCTTTAGAGGAGAATTCAGAAGATAAGTTTTTCCTACTTGCCCAACTTGCTAGCTACTACTCCAGCAGTATCTGCACTTGTGGATGCAGTGGTTAATGTGGATCCTACATTTCAAATGCTATGATGCAAACTGGGGAATGGGTGACAATTAGGGCAGGACTATTTGACAAAAGCAAACCAAATAATAGACCAGAAGGGTTGGTTGATTTGCAATGACTGCCTTCTCCATCCTGATGCATGGGATATCAAGCGAAGGTGGCATGAAGTTGGCACAAATGAACAAGGAGCTCCTGACCGAACTCCGGACATAAAGAGGAACACACAAGGGAGAAACAGGGTCAAGTGACCCAGAAGGAACACAGATGCTGTCTTAATACAAAGCATGACAAAACCCACCTGCAGTAGAACCAGCAAGGGATTTGCAGAGCATCAAGGGCTGCTACAGGCATATCTGTAGCAAATGAAAGAAAACAGAAAACATGAGGCCACTGTTGTTGGCAGGGGACCAGATGACAAAGGACACTGAAAAGGCTGAGGTACTCAATGCTTTCTTTGCTGTCTCTTTACTAGTAAGATTTGCCTTCAGGATTCCCAGGACCATGGGAACATTTGGAAGAAGGAGACTTACCTGATGGAGAATCACTTTACTGAACGTGTAAAGAAGCTTGACAGACAGTAAGCCTGTGGGGCCTGATGGGATGCCCCCATGAGTGCTGTGGGGCTAGCCAATATTGCAAAGACCTTCTTGACCATCTTTGAAAAGTGATAATGATCAGCAAAGGTTCCTGAGGACATGAAGAAGGCAAGGTTGTCAAGTCTCCATTCCTAGGGATAGTAAAAACCCAAGCAAACCTGGTTCTGAACAACAAGGCTCTAATCTACCTGACCCCTGCTGGTGGGGTTGTTGACTTAGACAACCTCTGATGACACATTTTAGCCTGAACAATTCCATGATCTTGTCATCTCAGAAATGCATTTAACTTACATTCTTGGCAGTGGCAAAGCTCAATTTTGGTCAAGTGGCAGAATGAGTTCTGGCTGCAGCAAGTCTGAGTGTGGAAGAGTTAGCTGGGTCTCTGGCACATTTAGGAGACAGGTCGCTAACTTCCTTACAGTTCAATTTTAATGGACAACCAGAGTTGGTGTTACCATGACCTGCAACTCATGGTCACAATACCACACTGGCAAAGCAAGCTGATGCTAGGCCAGGCCAGGCCAGGCCCAGCTTAGCTCAAGGCAGGAAATCACACTAGGAGTTGGGGGGAACAGTTAGTTATCATACACTTTGCAAGCCCAACTTCTAGACTCCCTTCTAGCCCAGCACTGACTAGGTGTGAGCAGGGTGCCAACAACAGGTATAATCAGTTCTAACAGCAGCTATCAAAACAGTCAGCCAGACTTTGACATCTACATTCTAGACAACCAAAGTTAAACAAGCTAGGTACATACTCCTAGCCAAAAAGCACCCCTCAAACCTCTTCCACACAGGACGTGAACGAGTCTGACTTTTCATTTTTTCTACAGAACTTGGGTTTATGAATCAGGATCAGCTACTGATAACAGATACATATTTTAAAACCCCCAAAAAACTGTAACAAAACAACCCCCCCTGCACACTATGTCCCCACCCCCTCTCCAAAAGAACACACAAACTTGTATGAGCTCGCTCTTTTCTTTTGATGTGTGGCCAGATGCAGCCTTGCCCATCTAGTTATTACCTAACCTAGTGGTTACAGCACTCTCAGAGCAGGAGAGATAAATCCATGTAGGTCTCTCACCTCCCAACTGATTATCCCAGGAGATCCCTCTGCCTTCCAGCATCTTGGCTTAAGAGGTCCAAATTCAACAGGACTTAGAGCAACTCTCCCCCTCGCTCCCAAGAAATTCCACAAAGACAGGGTAAACAAGAACATGTTTGTTAACCTCCACTACTTAACACACAGCCATGTGTGCCACAAAGAACTAAAATGAGCTTTTAACATTCCAGCCTGTAAGGGGAAGTAGTAACTTGAATATCTCTGAAAATAAGTTAAAATCAAGAAGGCTACAAAAAAAGTCATGCAACAGATACACAATTTCAAAGGGACTCTGAAGTAAGAAAGAAATCTAATATACTAGTGCAAAAGACCACTACATTAGCATCCACTGAAGTCTAATTCTAAGAGAAATCTGTGAAAATAAAACGAGATCCTTGCAAACATGTTTCAGCACTATCTGCAGATCACATTGGATTAACATTGGAACAGAAACCAGAAAGTTAGATATGGTATAAAGTTGCTGAAAAAGGAATTTTCCTTTTTGATCCAAGGAAGAAAAAAGTACAGTCATTTTGAATAACCTCAGAAGTTTACTTTCAGAACAGATAAAAATATAACCTCAGAAAATAACCCATGGCAGAGTGATAGAAGAAAGGGTGGGGCATCAGGAGGTCAGCTAGGACATTATGGAGAATTGTATTCTGTATTATATCTATATATGATCCAGAACTGCATGGGGTTTTTCTTTTTTTTTTTTTTCCTCCCTGCACATTCTTTTCAATAAATCACTTGGCAAGGCAAGCTTGAGTTATTTGTATGCCTATCCTTGTCCTGTAGCATAGTCTGAAAGTAACTTGAAGGGCAGGGTGCACCATGTTCTCCAGGGAAAGCTTTCTTACCATGCCCATAGCGCTGCATACACTGAGAACTTAACACTTGAAATAGGATTTGGTGATTTTTCCCCAACTGTTGGTGCTTTTTCAACTTGCAAATGTCAGTTCAAAGGTTAACAATGACAATGACTTAACTAAAGAGTACCTCTCCCATACACAGTAGGATGATGTCCTCATCAACCATAAAAGGAAGAAGTGCTGTATTTGTACAATATATGCCATGTATTTTACACTGACCTGTGTCCTGTTCTTGTCTGTAAACTAGGGGCTTCGGCATTTCTCCTGAGAAAGAAGACAGGGATTTGAACCATTGAAGATGACCTCTTGACTGCCTGAATTAGCTAAACCATTTTGCTGCTCTGCAAAACAGATGGTTTTTACCCTATTTACAACTGGATGGTATTGTATTTTGTGCAGAGAACTCACTATCTACGATAGACGTGCTGGGAATTCACAGCAAAGAATACATGTCAGCATATACTTTGGTTCCTAATTTTAGACACAGCAGGAGGATTTTGGTATACCTGCCGCATACTTGAGACTGCTTTCCTGGCCTTGTTTAGAGCTTTAATTGACACATGCAGGCCTGTAGGTTGGTTTGTTCCTGGAAAGCATTTCTGGACCTTCTGCAGAGCCCAGCCATAAAGGACAAAGTTCTCTGATACGTTAAAGTGCCTAGAGAATACTAAATACTGGATTTCTCATTGCAAAAATGATTTAGCCCTAGGTCAAGAAACCCCAAAGAAGTAGCAAGAAAAAGGAGGCTAGTTTTACTTTGATACCACTGGATGAATTTTACAAAACAGGTGTGAATGTAGAAGTTCAAGGTTCACCTTGGCAGTGCAATCATACCCTGGACTGGTTTGGCTAACACAAAGCACTTGACTTTCACTGCCAGTTTCTGCTAATCAGTTTAAATCTTGCCCCCCCCA
>VZTU01027144.1:0-46472 GCA_013400835.1 Zapornia atra | reverse complement strand
TGTACCAAATTCCATTGTTGAAGTCCATGGTCTTTGGTTTCTTACAGTACAATGGTAACTGAAATCCTAAATGAACGTGGGATAATCCTTCACTGAGGAATATGGTAAGGAAGTACAGCAGTCTCTTATTTATCTCTTTCTCTACCTGTTCTGACTGCAATATGCTTTCCAAAATTTTCTGGAGAAAATATGAGTGTTTTGCCTATCAAAAATCTTGTGGAGAAAGGACAAATAAGACAAGATCTTGAAGACCTCTCTTCGTAGACTTCTAAATTACAACAGTTTGGTGAAGATTCCACATAAATAATGCGTTAAAGGTATTTAAGTTGTTGGCCTGTTCTATAAACCGGCAAAGACAAGAATAGTCAACTGAAACCACCTTAGGAACTACAGCTTAGATAAGTTTTCTTTAATGTTTGTTAACTTGTCTTCTTGGATTTGGGATTTTTTTGCAGCTATGTATTCTTACCATTAAGCTACAATTCAATGATTTTCCCAGCTGCATCTTAGCTTTAAGTGTATCGTTTCTTTTCCCTCTCCAAGTTCACTCTATAACCAATAAACCTCTCAGGACATGACTAAACTCCTCACTTAGTCTAGAAGTGAACTACCCTGACAAAATACTGAAACTCAAATATGATGGTTGAATTTTGTGAACTTTGCATTCTCACACAAAATATGGGAGACTTAATTAAGTCAGTGAATGAACTGATAACAGCTAACTTTAGTCTTTTCCAGAGACATCAAGAAAGTTTAAGTGTAGTTCATTGAAACTTGGTTTGTGATGGTGACTCATTTCCCCAGAAGAGACATTTCTGGAGATAAGAAAGTTCAAGAGGCTTTAGACAGAGTAGGGAGCCACCTAAATAATTTGTGTATGTCTAGGAACAAGAACGGTGTCTTGGAAGTAGTCTCACTTAACTAGTATCTTGAACTAATGATAGAGTTTAGTTAAACTTGGATCCACAATGAAAAACTACAGATTATATTTGAGCTTGGAGTTTTTACTTCCAGTATTCTTTTCTTCCCATTCCTCACCACCACCAATATATTTTTAATTGCCTTTCAAAGATATCAAATCTTGGATTTATATGACTTGGTTTAAAGAGAACAAAACAACATTCTATCAAATGTGTGGGTAAAACTATTAAAAACACCCCCAGACCAACCACAACCAACCAACCAACCAACAAAACCCGAAGCAAACCACTAATAATGTAATTTCTAATTGTCACACAGATTCCTGGTGTACAGTACATAGTTCATTATATGGAGAAGTTAGCATGTAGGCAATGTGTAACAATGCTGGCACTGATGTCTAGCATTTGTTGTATTCCAGGACAACCATGAATACCTACTTGCAAAGAGGATATTTTTCTACATCCTGAGACTGTCAGCAGAAGTTGAATTATTCCCTTGTTAAGGTTGTACCTAGGAAACATTTATCTGAATGAGATAATCATGTTCTGACTGATGTCATGTACATGTATCAATGTTGTCCACAGATTGCTTTCTTAAAGTTGCCTCATCTAAGCAACGGAATGGCAAACTTAATTTTCTCATGTTCTCTTTGCAGAAGGACTGCAGTGTCAGAAAAATAAAAGCCATCCCCTTTCCTCCTTTTTTAGCTATCCAGATACTGCCCTATCATCTTGTTAAAAAATTAAAACATCATTATCTGACAATGGGGATAATAAGGTACTCACTTTCCCATCATATAACGCTTATGCACATACATACATGCACATGTATGTGAATGCCTATGCAGAAAGGGATATAAAACCTCCAAGTTTCAGGTCCTTGGCTGACCATTAACTAAGGAAAATTAAGGAAATATTTCTCTCTGGATGGCAGTTCTGCAGTTGTCTTCAGAATGTTTATGGATATGAGTTGTATGAACTTGCTGATGTCAGGGTTATGACAGTGGACCAGATGCTCTGATCCAGTGTGACAATACCTGGATTCTAATGCTACCATCTTGGGGCACTGCAAACTGAAGTAGCAGCCTTTCAAGCAACTGCTCTTGCTTGAAAGGACAGCAATATGGCAAGCAATCTGTTATAAGCCTTTGTAACTAACAGTCAGAGATATATGATTGTCACTTAATGAATAAAAGAGTGGTTTTCCTTTTTTTTTTAAAATTAACTTATTTCTCAAAAGCTTGTCAAAGTGAAACAGTTGGCTATTCAAAAGAATTCATACATTTCACAATGATTTAAAAGTTTTTTCCTCTTTTGTAAGTTTTAGTACAGTTTAAGATTGATAGATTTCTAAAATTATTATTTTGTTTATACTGCTTTTGTTACATGTGTGAAATCTCCAACCAAAAATGTTTTTTTGTTCTCTGGAATGGGTAGGATGATAGTTACAGCTAAAGTGCATGCTGCTACACTTTAGAGTTTATTTGGTTTCAATGATATATTCGTCTGAGGAGACGTAACTATAAATCACAGAAGCACTTTTTCTCCATCATACTTTGGCACCCACATTCTGGATTGCCATGAAATAAGTGTGATGAAAGCAAAGACAGAGGTGGTTACTCAAATATTTTATAACTTTAATGTACTTTATAACTTGCAGATCTGAAAAGTAAGATAATTCATTTTATGTAATCCAACAGAGATACTGAATGATACTTGATGCACTTGATGTAGTGCAAGGTGGACAAGATACCTAAAATGAATCACTTAATGAAAAATGCTCAGCAGTAATCCTCTGGGAAGTTCCACATTTATTCACCTTCTGTGAATTGTGATTATCCAAATACACATAAGGTAAAGAACTACGAATTGTGTAACCAACTTTGCAGGCTATACATGTACTAGATAGATAGTACTTTCCCACAAAAGCGCTCTCATTAAATTCAGTGAGACAGTAGCTTAGTATTCAAACAAACAATGAAAAAGATTTTATCTGTAAGTTACTTTGAAATGACATCTTCTATTGTCAAAGATGACAGTCTCCTGAATGGTTCAGTGAACACTGGAAGTTAAGAAAGGTTTAAAAATAATCATGTACATAAATTCTTCAAATAAAAACCAAATTAATCTGTATGTAAAGTACAACCTGTGGCAACTGCACAACCTTTTCATGTATCTATTGATTAGAGCAGTTATATATTAGACATTTTCACTCAAGCTCTTCAATACATAAGGTAAGCAAGAGTTGTTCTTATTTACATTTTTACTTGTGTTATATATAGACAGATAGAACACACTTTTTCTTAAGTTGTACCTACCCAAAGAGTTATTGTGTTTGTTTCTTTCTAATAAGACATTTTTGAATTTTATTATTCTCAATATCAAGTTAAAATGAAAATAAATAAGAAAACTTTCAAAATAATTAAACAAATTCTATAATATTAATTTATTTTTATATTCCTAACAAAAGTGTTTGGGAAATATGTCACAGCTTAGACTCTGCCACTAATTAAGCACCATGCAGCCACTTGCTCACTCTCCCTCAGAAGGATGGAGGAGAGAATCAGAAGAGTCAAAATGAAAAATCTTTTGGATTGAAAGACAATTCGAATAAGTAAAGCAAAATCCATGTGCTCAAGCAAAGCAAAACGAGGAATTTATTCACCACTTCCCATAGGCAGGTGTTCAGCCATCTCCAGAAAAGCAGGGCTCCATCATGTTCTTATGTTGCACTGTAAAGTTTCACTAACTGAATAAACACTGATGGGATTTTGTACCATATCTTCAAAATTTCCTAGCTTTTTTTTGTTTTTTCTTCTTAATTAAAAAAAAATTCTTCTGATGTGCTGGTAAAAGAGGTTACATTTGTATTACTGCAGAAGATGCCGACAGACAAGATTTCTTGAATTTGCTAGTATTCTAATAATTATATCCATTTATTTTCAGTATTGTTTAGCTTCATAAGAGAGAAAATATTATCATGGTGCTGAAAAAAATGTGGGAAACTAGGCTTATCTGATTTTTTTTTTCCTGTCATATGTAAATATGCAGTAAAGCTTTATTAAAAATGCTTCAGAGGAATGAACTGTATTTTGCTGACCTTCCCTAGGCTGCATAGCTTAGTTTGAATGCTTTCAAATTTATGATGTTTTACAGATTTCTCAGCTTTTTTTATAGGCTATTTTGAATTAAAATTCTCTACTTCCAAGCTAGAATTTCTTAACTTGTGGAATGTGATTCCTGCTCATGGCTTGGACAGGTACACTGGCTGGATGGACGGGTCCAAAGAGTTGAGTTGACTGCAGATACATCCAGTTGTTGGCTGGACACAGGTGGTGTTCAGGGCTCAATACTGGGGCCAGTTCTTTTTAAAACCTTTATCAATCTGGAGGAAGGGATGGAGTGAACCCTCTAAGTCTGCAGACAACACCAAATCGGGTGGGAATGCTGATCTGCTGGAGAGTAAGAAGGCGCTGTAGAGGGATCTGGACAGGCTGGATTGATGTGCCAAGTGCAACTGTATGAAGTTCAACAAGGCTCAGTGCCAGTTCCTGCACTTGGGTCACAACAACCCCATGCAGTGCTGCTACAGGCCTGGGGAAGAGTAGTTGGAAAGTTGCCTGACATAAAAGGACCTCGGTGTGCTGGTCAACAACCACCTCAATATGAGCCAGTAGTGTGCTCAGTGGCCAAAAAGTTCAACAGCATCTTGGCTTTTATCAGGAAAGGGTTAGCCAGCAGGAGTAGGGAAGTGATCATCCCCCTGTACACAGCACTGGTGAGGCTGCACCTGGAGTCCTGTGTTCAGTTTTGGGCCACTCACTACAAAAAAGGGAGCAAAGAATGCAGCAAAGCTGGTGATGGGTCTAGAGCACAAGTCTTATGAGGAGCTGCTGAGGGAACTGGAGTTGTTTAGCCTGGAGAAAAGGAGGCCGAGGGGAGACCTTATTGCTCTCTATGAGTACCAGAAAAGAGGTTGTAGTGGGCTGGGTGTTGATTTCTTTTGCTGTGTAACAAGTGATAGAAGAGGAAATGGTCTCAAGTTGCACCAGGAGAGGTTTAGATTGGATATTAGGAAAAATTTCTTCACCAAAAGGGTTGTCAATCATTGGAACAGACCGCCCAAGGAAGTCACCATCCCTGAAGGTATTTAATAGATATATAGAGGTGGCACTTAGTGACATGGTTTAGTGGTGGACTTGGCAGTGCTAGGTTAATGGTTGCACTTGACTCTTTTCAACTTAAATGAGTCTATGATTCTACTACAGTATATAGTCCATTACTATATGGATACTGTTATTTAAAACTAGCAAGCAGGACAGCAGGTTAGCTTTCCTGAACAGGGAACTCTTGGAACTCAGGAGGAAAAAGACATTGTATGATCTATGGTCAGGCTTTGCAGGAAGCTTGTAGAGCTGTGGTTTGCATATGCAGGGAGAAGACATGAAAGGCCAAAGCTCTACTAAAGTTTAAATTGGCAAGTGCTGTGTCAGACATCAAGTCTTTTTAAGTAAGTAGCAAGAAGAGGCCTAAAGAAAACATTTGACCTATCCTTGTTGAAGATGATCATCTGCTTAGTAGTGATGAAGAAAGAGTGGAGGCATTCAATCTATTTTTTGCTTCAGTCTTTGATAATACAGATAGATCTTGAACTGCCTGGTCATCTGAGTCAGAGGATCACAAGTGTTGGAATACGGATTTTCCTTTTATGAACACTGAAATTGTAGAGGACCAGCTTTATCACCTGAATATTTGATGGGGCCTTATGGATTCATAAGTGAATCTGAATGCTGAAGGAACTAGAAGATGTTATTGCAGGACCCCTCTCAATCATCTACCAAAGGTCTTGGGAGCCTGGAGAGGTGTCCTCTGATTGGAAGCTAGCTGATATTATTCCTTTTCAAAAAGGACGAGGAAAGATCCAGAGAACTACCGATCTATCAGTCTAACATTAGTTATATGCCAGGCCATCCTTCTTCTGCATTCAGAAAGAGGACTATATATTTGCAGTTCCTTTTGTTTGGTTTGCTCTTCAACTTGCAACCTTTGCTACTTAGATGCTTCCGGTGTGCAACAGGACACATCACTGTTTGCCTCTTTCGTGATCATATTTCTCACATATGTAAAGTCCTTAAGCATTGCACCTGGCCATTCTATCACAGTGTTAATAAAATACATACTGTTGCTGGTTGCGGCATTTTAATATATGTATATTGGGATGTAAGGCAAACTAATATTAATTATATTCTAATTAATACACTTAGGAGGTCTAAATGTTTCAGGTCTCTGCTTTGTCTACACAATTCCTAGGGAAGATGGCTGATAGCATGCAACTTGCCCGATACAACACATGAGGAGCCTTCATACTGAAGAAAACTACTCTACCTTTAAGGTCCCTTTCAGAGAGAAAAATCCTTGTTTCTGGTGTATATGCTTCTTGAGTTTCTTGGTAATGAAGGAATTTGTAAGTGGAAATGTTTGCCTTCAAGGCGCTGCTGTAGTTTGTAAATGACAAAAAGTCTTAGTGACTCTTAAATGGAGAGTTTTCTCTGCAAAAATATTGGGTGCCAACTCAATTCAGTTATAAAACGGAATTGTTTTCATCATTTTACCAGCAACATCCAAACTGTGAATGAGTTGATCAGCCTTAGACTTTACAATGCCTGAACTAGTCACCTTAGGCTTCTGTTTTAATGAACAGACAGTAATAAGCATTTCATCTTACTCTAAAGAACATGTACAAAATAGGGCAGGTACTGTGTTCCTCAGAAGTGTCTATTTCTTAATCTTTACAAAAGAAACACTCCAGAATGGTTAACTGAAAAGTAGGCTTTCCCATTGGAGACAATTTTGATTAGATCTGCCTTAGAGAACATGGCAGACACTAAGCAATGTCAATCCTATCTATTCTAACTCTCTGAATGAACAATAACCAGTCTGTAAGGGTGTTCTACTGTTAAATTAGCCTTTAAAGAGTCCTCTTTTGTCAGGAGTCTACTTTATTTCCAGGGCAGATATATGAACAGAGGAGAGAAAGATTAAAACGTGTTTCCAGCAAGAGATTCTTAAATGTCTAACCTATGATATAATTGAGAGATTATTATGTTTTTTAATGCATCTGTGCTATGAATTTAAACAAAGTTAGTGAAGTATCACTGGTCTCAGGACAAGTGGAACTGACTTTAAGGCATACTAATATATCTATGTTGCATAGCACTCGGATCTTCTCTGAATCCTGTGCTCTCTTGTGAACTCTGCTTTTGTGTGTTCACAGTGTCTGAAATAATATAGACGTCTTTGTCTCCATCCAAGAGAGTCGTATTCTTATAATGGGATATTGCAGATTATGAATGGTGTGGGGAACCACAAATTATTTCTGGGTACCTTTGGAAATATTTTTGGAGGCCTGGATAGGGTGGTATTGAGGGTGTATTTGATGCAGCCTTGTCCATAATACTTTTTGGAGAGGGTTTTGGATATCATTTTCTCCTAAACAATATCTAGATAGCAATAGAGACAGGGAATAAGCTTGCAATGATGTAATGTAGATGGTCAGAATCCAGTGGAATTTCCCCGTCTCTCTTTTATTCAGTTGTGCATTCAGGATGTGGTGGTTTAGCTCCAAACAGTGGCTGAGCACCACACACTGCTCTCGCTGCCAGGGGAGAGAGAGACAGAACCTCTGTGAGTTGGGATAAGAACAGTTTACTGACAAAAACACTGTGAAAGTAGAACAATAACAGCCAATTGCACTCACACCCAGTGATAACACAGAGTACCTTACCCACCCAACACCCCAGCTACATTCAGACTGCCCTAGATGCACCAGTAGTGGCCCTGCCCAACCAGCCCCTTTTATGGGGAAGTGATGATCACACAAAAGTCTGTGTTCCAAACCTTGCTTCCCATTTAATGTTTCCATGCACAATGACGAAGTTTAATCACACCTATTTTTGGCATTTAACTGAGGTATCTAAATGACAAATACAGTTGCTGATGGCTCCAGATGTTGTAAGACATTCAGAGATTCAGGTCATCTTCAGTGCCTATTCTTCTCCACCAATTCCTAAGAGAACCTATAGAATCTATTCTTTTAACTCAGCTGCTTTTAACTCAGTTTAAGTAAGAATGAATTTTGACAATGTTCAGAGAAAACTTGGCTTATTATTGCACCTACTCTTCTGGTTTGGGCATTCTGTATCACTCATGTTACCCAGTCTCATTCAATTGGTTTAACCATTTCCAAACTTTAAATGAAATAACATACAAAGATGTTAGTTCTGGGTGAGGTGTAACCTAAAATGCAACAGAACATGTATCGTCTGCATCTTATTGTAGGACAATATGCAAACTTAAGGCAAAAGCTCTCTTCCATTCTGAGCACAAAGACGGATGGCAAAGCACCTCTGACATAGTGCTTTACTAAATTATGTATTATTGGGAGATAAAATGTCTTGCAAGGGATGACAGCCTCAAGGCCAATGTAGATCTCCACAGGAGTATGTGAGAACACAAAATACTGTGGAGAATTCCCTAGACTGTATCTAATTCTGACTCTTCTACCTTTTAAAAATATTTACTTAAGAGTTTTAACAAAATAAATACGAGTGGGTTTTAAAAGTTTATCATTACAGTTATTCAACTCTCAGCACACTGAAAAAGAAATGTGCTAACTTAAAAAAGAACCTTAAGTGGTCCCTACAGCTTCTACAGATATCCCTCAAAGGTAAATAAAATCAGGTGCAGCACTTTTGTTTCAGTTACTTGATTTTATTTTCACTCTTTGTAAAACAGATACCATCCGTTTTGAAGTAAGGTTAGTCTCTTGTGGCTACTTAGGTACTTGCTACTGGTGACAGATCATAAGTGTTTTCCATGCTCCCACCTGCAAAAGAATAAAGTTTAGTAGTAAGTGAATGTGAGATATAGTCAGCATATTATAGATACCATTCGAGTCTAAAATCAGTAAGCATGTATGTTCTCTAAAACATTCAAGAGAGCCCTGTCTCATTAGACTTCCACATATGTGCCAAACTAGCTGCATTAGTGCTCAGGTGTTTTTTTATCTTTTTTTGACACTCTCCAATGATTGTGGAACAATTACACAGTAAAAACATTTTAAAAGTAAAAACTTGGTCTTTCCCTTGACTTGCAGCCTATGCCTTTGGTCATTTCCAAAGAGATCATGGATTCCTATGGGTTTGGGTTTTGTTTTGTTGTTGGTGGGGTTTTTTTTGGTGGTTTTTTGTTTTTTTGGTGGGTTGGTTGGGGTTTTTTTGTATTTTTTGTTTGTTTAAACTGCAACATAAACTTTTTATGCTTGATTCATTGTATTTCCAGCAAAGTAGTCTCCTTGTGCAGCAAGCCTGAACTAAATTCACTTAAATACAGTAACTCCGTTTTAGCAGAATATTAGAGTGTAAGCAGTGAAGTAGCTAATTAAATTTCCATTTATTTATTCTGTGTTCAGCTTTAAAAGAAGGTTTGTACTTTGAAATAGTATATCAGAAATTAAGTTAGACATTTGATTATACTAACTTATAGAGTTAAACCTAACCATAAAATTTCACTAAGATTTGGGGGGTGGGGAAGGGAAATAAAACCAGAAAAACCTGTTAATAGTCACTCTAGGTATCAGCAATGTTAGAGTATACTCAAAGCCATGAATCATGAATTAAGAGACATTGAGATCCTGCAAGTATGTGATTACATTAGGTCAAACTTAACTTTCCATCACTGAAATAAATAATTGGGTTTCTGATATGACTGGTTTTTTTTCTGAAGATACATCTTCCAAAATGCTAGTGCTGCATTAATTTTAGAAAAGTAGTCTTACATTAAGAAAGGACTTCACAGTGGTGTTCAATAAATGCAGCTCATGTTATATTCAACAACTGTCTTTAAAAAGATAGAGAAATATAATGATGTTGAGAAGTAGCGAGGAGATAAATCTGAAGACTAAAAATTGTGTTTCTCATAGAGTCCTGAGAGAAGAGCAATTGCGATGATTCACTGGGGAACAGAGAAGAGAGGGGGCAGTTACAGGAGAAGTTTTCTAAGAAGGAAAACCATTTCATCAAATGGCTAGTTTCATACATTATTTTGGAAACATTCTTAAATGTCCAGCCTCAAATGACTTCAATTTAATAATTTTTCAATCAGTTCCCTGAAGGTAATTTGCCAGTAAAAATAATTTTATTCTGAATGACAGCAGAAATTTAGATGAGAAACCAAGTTATCATCCTAAAGAACAGTAGTACTTTTATCATAACTACTTTTAAAAATAACTCTAACAAGTATCCTTTATTTAATAGCGCTACACTATTCATCTTTCCTGCAGTGAATGATGACCCTTGCAACTGTAGTAATTAAACTTTTCAGTTGCAATAAGGGCCTCTGACAGTCTCAAAAGGAGAATTACAAATTAGAAGTCTGACAGCCCAGCCCTCTGAAAAGAGAGTCTATTTTCCCTTGGCTTTTTAACTCCAATTCAATCTTGGCAGATAATGTCAGGTGTGAAAAAAAAAAAGTTTCACTGAATTGTTCATGGATTTTAGGCTAGTAATATATCTGAATGTGCATTTTCTATTACTCCAATCACAGTGATAGAATATAACATTATATGCAACAAGTTCATTAGCTCTCCATCTAGTGGGAGAAGAAGTAATTGATTATTCATTATGGACTAGGCAGTGACAATAGCGCAATAAAAATGAAGTAGAAGGACATGAATAAGACCAGTGGGTGGAACACGACCTAATGGGACACTCTTTTAGCTCTTACTATGTTGTACCACACTGGAATGTTCTCTAGGAACCTGCATTTGAACCATGCCCAGTTCACTTATATGCCAAGAAGGAGGCAGCTTGCAAAACAACTTAAAAGACTAGCATTTAACAGCACTAGTGGAGATATCTTAACCTTTTATTCAAGGTGTACTACAGATGAGATGACAACTGTACCCATTCACCATTCAGACACTTCCTGAGAGGTTCTCAACTGACCATTGTATATCTGTTCAAGACTCAGCTTAAGATCTATTTTGAATGGCAGAAACAGAACCTCCGTGCTGGGATAAAAATATAGTTTGAGACATAGCTTGTCTCAAATTGATCCTCCACAAAGCCTTACTCAGTTCCTCACAATCCTATCCTACCTCACCATTTTACTCACCATTTGCTAGTTATTGTTATCTTAATTTCTTAAAACAATGTGCATTAAAAGAAACCATTAAATTCAACTTTGCTTAAAGCCTCCTATATTAAGTCTACCCTCAACTGCCTTATTAGGCTAAGTAACAGTAATACGCAATTAAATAATAATTAGATAATGACTTTTGTTGAGGTGAAATTATAATTAATGAAGTTTAAATTAAAGTATTGACCTTGAGGGATAATAAACCACACTAATTGAAATTAGAAGTTAATATATTATACCACAGATTTCCAAAACACTGGAGGCTTTAGGGAGTTATGACTTTATTCCTATCCTCAATGACATGGGCCTGGTTCACTATTTTTTGCTTTAAGGGATGGACAAATGTATTCTCATAGATTCAGATGTAACAGTTAAATAAAAAATAAATTATTGCTGAAGGTGAATTAATTGAATCCTTTTCCTAGTTTGTATTGAAAGGGACTGGAAATTTTCATACTGTTTTGAAACTAAAGTATAAAATCCTACAGGTAAAAGACAGAATCAAGTAATATAAAGTAGCTTCAAATGATGTTCTTTCTATATTTGAGATAGAACAATGATAATCTGTATGACTTTATCATGGTGACTTTCATGCTCTTACTAAGGTCAGCACATTTTGACTATCATAACCCTTATCAAAATATCCAATTAATTAAAAGACTAGGAATTCTAAAATGTATTATAACCTAAAATTAATTGCATTTATATACAGATGAGTTTCTTCCTCCTGTGAAAACAATTGTGGCCAGCAGGTCAAGGGACGTGATTCTGCCCCTCTATCCTCATGAGATGCCACCTCAAGTACTGCATCCAGATCTAGGGTCCCCAGCATAAGAAGGGCATGGACCTGCTTGAGCACGTCCAGAGAAAAGCCACAAAGATGATCAGGGGGCTGGAGCACCTCTTCTCTGAAGACAGATTGAGAGAGTTTGGTTTATTCAGCCTGGAGAATAGAAGGCTCTGGGAAGACCTTATTGTGGCCTGTACCTGAAGAGGGCTTATAAGAAATTAAGAGGGACTGTTTACAAGGGCATGTAGTCATAGAACAAAGGACAATAGCTTTAAGGTTAGACGTTATGAAGAAATTCTTTACTATGAGGATGGTGAGGCACTGGCACAGGTTGCCCAGAGAAGGTGTGAATGCCCTCTTTCTAGAAGTGTTCAAGGCCAAGTTGGATGGGGCATTTGGCAACTAGTGGAGGGTGTCCCTGCCCATGGCGGGGTGATTGGAACTTGAGGCCTCTTCCAACTGATAACATTCTGTGATTCTATAATTCTGTAATTTTAGGATTAAAGATCCTATTCAAGGTGTTAGTACTGTTCTACAGTAGTAGTTTATTTATGGCAGATGGCTGTCTAGTAATGAGTTTTAGGTGTTTTTTTCTGAAATATTATTCACCTTTTATGCATTTTGCCCGAGGTTAAGGTAAGTGATAGTTTCAGTGACTGATTGGTGCTATGAAATTCTGTGTGAGTAAACACCAGTATGAGACATTTTTATTTTTCCTTTTAGCTATATTTTTTAAATTGCATCCTGAAGTGACACTACAAAGTGTGTCACTTAAATACCTAGAACAGAAAAATAGTCATATGGAAGTATGGAATATGAATCCATACAGTGCTTGTAATATGAGTATATTTTTATTTCGTATTAAAGAATGTTTCTGATGCATGCATTGGGGATATTACCCTACAGCTCACCTTGAAAAGTAGTTTGTTCTGCAAATAGTCCCACTGATTTCAAATAAAGTCAATAATCAGTATTAGTTTTGAAGTACAGAACAGAGTTTAGTTTCCTTGTTGCTGTACAGAAACATACATCCACTAGATATAGTAGAATTGCACTGATTTATATCAGTGGAAGACCTGGCACATAAATCATGCAAAAATGCTGTACCAGTACTTGGGAAATCAGTAGGGCTGTTTGGAAAATAAAGATCCTCTGCAAAGTCTGGAAATGTTCCTATAAAGCTTAAGCATAATAATTATTATTGATGTTATATTGCTTCCCTTTTCCAACAGTGAATAAGGATGGCAGAATAATGTGTAAGAATAGATGTTTTGGGATTAACTTCCTTATGCATAAAACACCTTCCCTCAATTCTGATGAAGGCTTTTTGCCAATGCTTTACTAACAGTAAGTGCTGATGGATGGAGACAAAAATAGCCTTCTGCAGGATATACTGAGAGGCCAGTCTGACAGAATAAATCTCATTTGTTTGTGTCCCAGCCTCACACTTAACATTTTTAAACCTTTATATTCTTGGCAGTATGGGTCCTGGGTTCTGAACACAGATCTTCTTTCCACTTCCACTTATAAAGCAGCCAGAAAGCCATCTTGGTAGAACAGTCACCTTCACTTTGACTTATAAAAAGGAAATTGTTTAGACTGCAAGGATAGTTAGTTGGAATGTGTCTTGAAGCAATATTTCAGCCCTGCATCCTGTGCTTAAGTGCTTCCATCTTTCAAATAAAGCATCTATTCCTATACAGATAAAGAGCAAGAGATCATCCTCCGCTTTATATTGTTGTCCTACTTCTGTTTTAATTCTGACCTTCTCAGAACGACAAGACAGAGAGAAACTTGTTAGTGAGGATAGGGCACTCTTTTTCAGTCTCTGTCAAAATATGAGATGTAAATGTTGATTCAGAAGGGGCTGTGAAACTTAGCAAATATGTTCCTAGAGACAGAATGAAACAGAACCCATTTTATCTAGAAAAAATGTGTATACTTAAGGTACAGCAATGTTCAAGTCACTTTAAATTCGGATTTCAAGGTAAACTAATCCTTGTTTTTACTTTATGGATAAATTTCTGGTCAGCACCTGATTGCTGAACTAATTGTTACTGAGTAATTAAAGTAAGAGCATAATGATTTTAGTTGCTTTTATTTAGAAAAATAGGTCACACAAGTTATCCATACATTTCAAGGTGTGAATTCAAGATTTTCTTTCCACTGTACCTTTTTTGATGAAATTATATGAATACACTTATTTTCTGTGTACTGACTTTATTAAAATAGTATTTTAGCACTGTTGTAAGCATCAGCTTAATGAAATGTTATAAATATATGTACATGTATGCATATATATGTGTGTGTTTGATGTTTTTGAGGAAAATAATATGTTGCTTTTCCTTGGAATGCTGTGACAAACTGCATTTGAAGCAGAGGAATTTTAGCATGAATACTCTGGGGCATATTAGCTTTTAGCTCAGCTCTGCAGAGAGTTGTGTGAAGTGCTGATCCTCTACAACTTTCACTGTCTTCACTGGCTTTCACTGAGAGCCATGAGGAACCTGCTAGGATTCACTCCTATGCTCAAGGACATTTAGAGGACTATGCAAACTCAAAATGAATGACTGCATCATTAACATAAGCTGTAAAGCAAGACATTCAGGTAATCATGTAACAAAAAAAAGCAACACTCAAACAACTCTCTATCATCTGTTAGTCCCGGAAAGCAAGAGAGAATTTTTAGTATCACCTGGTTTTCATGGACTAAAGCTCCTCATAATTGCAAACTCTGTATTAATCTATATTAATATATTCACACTGGATTACTGTGATTAGTGTTTATATATATATAATACAGATATGGAAACACATCTCATGTGCAAAAATAGACAGTGAGATGAAAAGTGTAGAAGATGCAGTTCTGCACAAATGACTCTGATCACTTAATGACTCATAATGGCTCACTGCGAATCTGAGGCGTAAAGTAATGAAGTACAGCTTGTTGACAGCCACCCACATGTGACAGGCTGTACACTAATCCAATGATACAGCAACGATACCGTGTTACAAGATTTTAAAATCTTTGACTGAGTCAAAGTGAAGTTTGGACTTAAGACAGAAAATCCACCTTGCAGGTGCCTCTTCCTTTACGAGATAAATCTCGGTTAACAACTCAAAATGAACATGCAGTTTCTTTTCTGAATGCTTACGGTTTGGTGCCTACTGGGCAATTGCCAGTGTCAGAAAATTTGCATGTTGGTTTCTGCAACTCCATACACATCTCCATCTCCAGTTTCAGGCAAAACCCTTAGGGCAAATTTTCATACAGTGAATGACCTGAAAGCCCTCAGTGAAGGGAAACTGTCCTGTAGAAGGATGATCCCATAGCTTCTGTGTGTTCTCTGGTTTGCCTGTAAACAAGGTGCCTATTTTACAGTCATATCTACTGTTGAGTAAGCAATAAACCAAGGAGAATGTACTCTCATGACACACAGTGAGATGACAAGGTTTTCCTTTCCTATCTCAGTAACAGCACGCAGGTACTTCTGGTACAAAGAACAACTCATTTAAATTTGTATTTTTAGGGAACTCTTTTTGAATGTTCTTGTAAATACAATGCCAGCAGTAAATTTGGTGGGAGCAATTAGAATTCAAGTATCCTTATACATAAAATTGTTTATTTATAAAATTCAACTCAGTATTTAGGATTTTTAAGTAACTCCCCCATACCATAGTTTCCTCAGTGTTTACTTAGCACTCATAGATAATTCTGAGTATTCAAAAATGTAGACAGAAATAGAAGGGAAAGAAAAAACAACAACAAAGGAATATGCTTTCAAAACCATTCTTTTCTGAGCTTTCATTACATCCTGATATTCTTCCAATAATTCTCATCCCAGATCATTAACCTCATGTTCAGATCAAGGACGTACCTAATTTCATACCTCTTTTTATACATCTAACTTTCCTTATTGGATCTGAACATTTCCATCCATCCATCCAGTTGCTCTAAAAATTACACTGAATAAATGAAGACTCAAAAGGCAAAAGAGTTTAGTTTTGTTTTAATATATGCTTGATAAAAATATTTTTTTTAATTAGAGGTAACCATAAAAACATGTGTTGTGAAGATTTTTGGAACTGGGGTTTAGTTGTGAATTGTACCTAACATTTTTCAGAAAGAACTTTCCTGATAGAAAAGTGAGAACTGTAAACTATGTAGAATAATTATACTTAAATGACATCCACATACGGATTAGGATATAATAAAAGCTGGTGATTCTATAAGAAATTTATTATTTTCACATACACTGGGAAAAGGTTAGCGCTTAGGATAGAGGTATACAGCTACTCAGAGTGAGGAATGCTATTTGTTAGCAAAATGTTCTGCCCTTTTGTCCTGTACCTGGCTGAATTATAATGCAGAAGGTATAAGGCTGAAATGTTTTGGATTATTAAAATCTCCTTTCCACTGAACAAAAATATGATTGGATGTCTAGTGAATTGGACTGTGAAAAAGTGCATCGTGATAGTTAGAGATTAAAAATCACCCGTGTGGACTCTGTTCAAGTGTTCTAATAATCATTTAAGGATGAAATATGAAGTAGAATGAAGCACAAGGCAGTTCTAATTGACATGGATTTTAATAGGAAGTTTGTTCTAGCAGGAGGCTGAAATTTCATCCATAACCAACAGTATAATTAGATAGGCACCAAATGGTGTCAGAACAAACTGTACCTGTGTTTTTTAGTTTGTTTGTTTGTTTTTTAAATAAGAAAACTCATGGCATTCGACAGCATTGGATTAACAATTCTAACTGTGTTTCTCTTGAATACATGTTGCAACTGAATTGTGACTGGGAAGAAACTGCAGGCAATATTTTATGAAGTGAATGGAATGGACAGCACACATTCATGTTCATTTGCACATGCACCCAGATTAGTGTACCTACTCACTAAAAAACCTTCATTTCATTGCAGACCAACGCTCACAGTGTAGTTACTTCTCTATTTTTCATAAAGAATTTTAGTTTACAGATTGATTGTACTTGTTTATTTAATGGACTGTTATTAAATTAATACAAATATGCAAAACGTTGAAATTCTTTCATAAAAGAAAGGTGTTAGGTTATTTGCAGAAGATAGAGACATGCTGTGTCTTTTCTCCAATGATACAATATCATGCATTATTCTTTTGCAACAGGCATGACCATGACTGCACAAACGATTTTCTTCTTTTAGAACTACTTGAAATATACACACCTGGATGCTTCTGCTTTGCTTGGGACTATGGGCAAACGGATTTACAGTCCTGCCTGACACAATCTGCTTCTTCCACTGGAGAAAACACGAACGTTTTCAAAAACACTTTCACAGTACAAGAAGGTAATGATTGCCATATTGATGTATTTGCTGCATAATAAACACCCTGCAACTCTGGTATGACAGCGCTGGTTTTGAATGTCTTGTATTGTTTCTCTACCATCTGGAAAACAATCCCCACAGTATTCTGTCTCAATATTGGTTTCTTTTTCTTCATTTTGATGGCAGCAGGACATGCACTACCTGAAAACTTCAGCTAAACTTGTATGTATACGGAAGTATGAGGGAGATAAAATGTTCATAGAACCATAGAATGCTTTGGGTTGGAAGGGACCTCAAAGATCATGCCATGGGCCCCCTGCCATGGGCAGGAACACCCTCACTAGACCAGGTTGCCCAAAGCCCCATCCAACCTGGCCTTAAATGCCTTCAGGGATGGGGCTTCCACAACCTCTCTAGGAAACCTGTTACAGTGCCTCACCACTCCCTAACATCTAACCTAAACCTGCTCTCTTCCAGGTTGAAGTCATTACCCCTTGTCCTATCACTAGACAACCTGGTGAACGGTCCTTCTCCCACTTTCCTGTAGGAAAGTGGTTGATGTTGGAAAATGGATGCATGTTGATGGATCATTACTTCTATCATCTATCAATTGCCCATGCAAATAGAGACTACATAGGCATTGAAGTCCTTTAAACTCTCTTGGCCAACTGATTCTAGGTAACTGAATTTTGCTGCCAAATTTCAGATTTCTAGCAGTTACCACATAGCTCAGCCGCTACAATACTTAAAGAGCGGGATGCAAACATTACGTTAAACTGGTAGTAATGTATTTTATTTATAGTCTACAGATTTATATGCAGTTGTAGTGGGATGACCTTGGTGGAGTCCAGGTGCCCACCAAAGCTGCTCTATCACTTCCCTCCTCAGCTGGACATGGGGGAAAATATAACCAAAGGGTCCTTTTTCAAGATAAGGACAGGGAGAGATCACTCACCAGCTACCACCATAGGCAAAACTGACTTGACTCGGGAAAATTAGTTTACTTTATTAGCAATAAAATCAGAGTAGAATAATGAGAAATAAAGACTAAATCTTAAAACAACTTCTCCCCCACTCCTCCCTTCTTTCCGGGCTCAACTTTACTTCTGATAGAAGTGCAGAGGGACAGGGAATGGGAGTTGCAGTCAGTTCATCACATGCTGTCTCTGTCACTCCTTCCTCGTCAGGGAGAGGACTCCTTATACTCTTCCACTGCTCCAGTCCAGAATGTCTCCTACAGGAGACAGTCTTCCACCATCTTCTCCAACATGGGTTGCAGTTCTTCACAATCTGCTCCATCAAGGGTCCCTTCCATGGGGTGCAGACCCTCCAGGAAGGTTGCTCCAGCATGGGCTCCTCTGCTCACAGGGCCACAGGTCCTGACAGGACCCTTCTTCAGTTCAGGGCTCCCAAGGGGTCACAGTCTCCTTCAGGTGGGCATCCACCTGCTCCCGTGTTAAGTCTTCCAGAGGCTGCAGGTGGATATCTGTTCCACCATGGCACTCCATGGGCTGCAGGGGGACAGTCTGTCTCACCATGGTCTTCTCTGCAGGCTTCAGGGGACTATTTGCTCTGGTGCCTAGAGAACCTCCTTTTGGTCTTTTTTCACTAACCTTGATGTCTGCAGAGTTGTTTCTCTCATATATTCTCACATTTCTCTCTGTCTGTAATTGCTCCTGGGGGGTGTTCCCTCCCTCCATCTTAAGTATTTTATCCTAGAGGCACTACCACCATTGTTGATGGACTCATCCTTGGCCAGCAGTGGGTCTGTCTTGTAACCAGCTGATATTGGGTCTTCTAGCAGCTTCTCAGAGAAGCCACCCTTCTAACCTTCTCTCACTACCAAAACTTTTTCATACAAACACAATACAATAGTTGAACAATTTTTATTTAAACTTTTCAAGGACATCAGTTGTGGCTTGGTGGACAATAAATTCAACACAAATCATTCTGAAAAATAATTCTGATTTCTCAGCTCTTAAAGTGACCATTTAAATAGAAAGCTATTTGCCCTGTAAAATGTGCGTAGAATTCTGGACTGCTTATGCAAAAGTGTTTTCATTATTATTACTGACTTGTGCAAATAGGAGCTGCCTGTTCCCATCGCACAGAGCATCTAGGCAGCAAAACATGTCTTGTATCAGTTGTAAGAAGCAGCTAATTACCTATATCAGCACCACAGCTGTAGCTTCTTGCTAAGGACGAGAAATTATGTACCTCCCTTTATACAGGAGTTTGTTCAGGACTATTTCATGCATAATTACATTCCTCTATGATTACCAAAACGCCTGGGGGGAAATAAAAAAACAAAACCCACAAAAACCCCCCAAACCCCACAACCAAAAAAACCCACAGAAAACAATTATTTTCTTAAAATTATCTGAATCAGTACTAAACATTGCTGTCTGTATAGTAGAAACAAAATCAAAGGCCAAAAATTTTCAAGAGCACATGGTTGGTAGTGACTCATACAAGTATTTGTCGCTTCCAGAAATTATTTCTAATTAATTCTGCATTTTGTTTTAGGAAATACATTATAAATAATTACATCTTGTGTGTATTTATTTAAGAGCATCCTCCTTTGCCAAAACTGCCTCAGTTTTTTTGGGGTTTTTTCCACACTTTTGAGTGCCAGATTGAGATTCACACAGAATCACAGATTGGTATGTTTTGGAAGGGTCCTTGGGAGATCATTTAGTCCCACCTTCCACTAGCTTTATTCTTCTAAATTGGAGAGATGTGGATTTGATGGGTGGACTAACCAGTGGATAAGAAACTGGTTAACAGACCGAAGCCAAAGGGTGGTGGTCAATGGGTCTATGTCCAGGCGGAGGCCGGTGACAAGCGGTGTCCCCCAGGGGTCTGTCTTGGGACCGGTGCTCTTTAACATCTTTATCAATGACATCGATGATGGAATTGAGTGCACCCACAGCAAGTTTGCGGACGACACCAAGCTGAGTGGTGTGGCTGACACCCTAGAAGGAAAGGAAGCCCTCCAGAGGGATCTTGACAGGCTGGAAAGATGGGCCCAGGTGAACTTAATGAGGTTCAACACTGCCAAGTGTAAGGTTTTGCACTTGGGTTGGAAGAATCCCAGACATAGATACAGACTGGGAGAAGAGCTTCTTCAGAGTAGCCCTGNTGGGCTTTCATGCTTACGGACTAATATCCACAAAGCAATTGATCTTTGTCAATGAGATGGTCTCTGAGATGGTAGAGTGACTTCCAAAAACACTTTGAGGGTATTCTCTATTGCTTATCCTTCAGTTTGTTATCTGATGATCTATTACAGTTTTCTACAGCGGATTGCAAACATTTCAGTAGGACATATTTCCATCAGAAGGTGCCCCTTCCTTAAAATCAGCTATGTGTGAAGATTTTCATAATGTTCTGAATGATTTTGCTTTTAATTTTATTTTTTTAAGGAAGGTACAATGCAAAATTTTGCAATTATGTCTTTTTTTTTTTTCTTTGATCTATAATGATCTATATTTTGCCCCGTCCCTGGAAGTGTTCAAGGCCAGGTTGGATGGGTCCCTGGGCAACCTTGTGTAGATCCAGGCCTGGAGGTTGGTGGCCCTCCCTGTGGCAGGGGGGTTGGAGCTCTATGATCCGTGGGGTCCCTTCCAACCCATGCCATTCTATGATTCTATGATTCTATGATTCTTATTTCATACTGTAGCCATAAAAATAAAGATTAAGGTCAGAAATACTGTTACCAAGAAGTCCTTCACCTTTCATAAAATTATATCCCAGAATATTTATTCCAATTAAAATTTTCAATTTTTTATGAAAAGGGTGTCATTATTTTAGATGTTCCAAATCATATTTTGATGTTTTCCTGCTCTTCACTCATACGCTCACTGAGGGCTACCTGAATCATGTGTACACTAGTAGGACTTGCTACAGCATTAACAGGCAATTCCCTAAGCATCATGCCTGGTCTGTGACATACTGTAGTGAAGAATCATTTTCATTGACATTGCTGGTACTATATGTAGGGTTATGGTAAAACCATATTAAATGATTAAATGTTATGTAAATGCACCACAGGCTAGGCAATTAAGCAAAGATAAATGGAGATTGCAGGCTATCCATTGTTGGAAGAGAGACCGAAAGACATTTTGCCTTTTTTTTTTTTTTTCAAAGATAAATAAGATTAGTACTGAAAGTCTAGCATAGATCAGTGAATGAACCTATTTTACTTCTGTCAGGTTTCTTTTCCAAAGACTAAGTGCAGTAAGAAAGAGGTATTTCTTTGCTAAAACATTTCAGTTATGCTGAAGACATTTAATCTGAATATTGGCAGCAAAAGCAGAATGTCAAATTTATGTAGAAATGAGGTCACTGTGAAGAATATATTAGGTACTCTGCATCTTTTCTTAAAAACAGTATTCTGCTTTGTATTTTATTTGGTATGTGACTGCTGTTAAATAGAGGATAAGGAACTCTTTGGTTAATTCTGTAACCGAATCTGCTGGTCAGTTCTCTCACTACTAATGACTACGCCCATCCATTGACTAGTTCTCTATTATCTCCAATGGGGATTCAAACAGGCTCAGCAAAACACCTTGACTGTAGACAGCTAAGTGTGTACTTGGAGATGACTTACATTTCTGAATTACACATGAAAAAATAATGTACAGCTGGTTCAGCTGTGATATACCTTTATGCAGGTAAAGCTGATTTCTTAATCTCTAGATAGGTGAATAATCCTTAAATTTCAGTAAATATTGCTCTTGAAGATGATGGATAACACACAAAATGAAGATTATTTGCATGCATAAAAGTTTCATCATCAGGCTTTATTTCTAAATTTCAGTGAATCTGAACTGTGGTAGAAATAAATGAATTCTGAATAGTCCCCTCTATGTATCTTAGTTTGCCTCCAGGAATTCCATTGATCTTTCTTTGTGGACTACAATAGACTCTGATTTAAGTTTATTCTGACATTTTCACATGTAAAACCAAAAAGGTCACAATACTGGAAACTGGTAAAAGCAGGTTGAGGACACACAAGAAAGTAAGACAGGTTTTCTCCTGTAATGCTCAGATTACTTATATATGATATTTATGGAAAGGTAGATCAATACCTTGTTGGAATAGACTGTCTTCAGCTTTATCATGCTAAATCTGAGCAACAGATGAAGCTATGATATCATGCAGTACAGACATTGCAACAACTATAAACAGCTCTTTCTATACTTTAATAAAAGAATTAGGTTGATTGTGGGACATGTTTTTATATAGTGACAACGACTCTCATTGTCATCATGATGATGTCTCAAAAGAGACACAATCACCTTCCTCCATTCTTCTTTATACTAAGCTACTGATAAAACTAAATGCCTAATTTGTTCATATAATTTCATTGTTCATTGAACATTATATTGTTCATATAATTTTATTGTTATATATTAGCAGTTAATCCTTATTTAAAACAAAAGGGAAAACTGTGATATGAAAATCTGTATCTGATGTGAACCTTTGTCTTAGTTTTTATGCATGATTTCTTTTTGTATGTTTACTTTTCTAGGAAATCTTTGAAATTGCTTTGTGGAACAAACATAAGAAATATGAATTTCATTACAAGTAGTATTCCTGGTTGAATAGCAATTTTGCTTCTCCTCTCCAAAATCCATGAAGTTCCATTAAAGTGGGAAGACAGGCTGGTTTCATGGATGACACTATTAGGTTAGTATTGCCCCATCACTTAGTTAAATTTTCAGTGTTTTTACTTTTTCAATGTGAGGCTACATTATTTTCAGGTTGAGTATTTTGTCACTGGGTAACAGTTTCTTTTTCACTTTCTCATTAAACACAGGGTAAGACAGGCGTTTGCAAGACTGGTGAATACACCATTAATTTTGAAGAGCCTGACATCAATGTTAGAAACAGAAGTTATAATAGTCTTTTGTGGAAATTTTTATCTGAAATTTGGAATCTACCTATCAGGAAAAAAAAAAATATCCAAAAACAAAGTTCCCCCTATTGCTACAGTTTTATTGGATGTAAATAATTTTCACTCCTGTATGCTTATCATTGTTAACACTTTTGTGATCTATTACTGAAAAAACCCCATTCTGTAGACAAGTTGAAATACATGCAATATAAATGCAGACATCCCAGTCCTCCTAGCTTCACCTATGCTACTGAATATATACCTGGGGAGTAGCCTTTTGCTACTGAATGGCAGAGGAGCTGCATCTGCACTGCATAGAGCTTGGCTTCAAGTCCTCATGGACTTCTTCCCAGTAAAAGTTTCTCAAACAATGTGAAGTATGTGCTTTAATTAAGTGGAATGTTTTTTTTTATCATTAAAGTCAAGCTGTGTGTATTGTGTCCTGTGGTATGACGTGAAAGCTTTACGGAAATGTTGCCGAGTGTGCAGTTTGCTGAGATAAGAATGTAACATTCTCTACAGCAGGCAGAAGTCAGTATGATGCAATTTTCCATTTACCCTTTTGGAAGAGGTCTCTGGTGACAAAGAGACAAAGACCGAGGGGGCCTAATTTTCTTTACAGTCTATACTGCAATGTAGTCTCTCCTAAAGCTGAAAGGTTTGTCCCACAACTCTTAATGGGCCTAACAGTTGGACAGAGCTGGGGCAATAGAGTTTAGGGAAATGCAACCAAAGTAAAAAAGATGTTAACAGTGTTCATGTACATTGTAATTTTTCAACCAGAGAAAATTATAATAAACTGGCTGGCAATAAACACTGATTTTAAATTAAAATAAAATAATTTAAAAGTGAAGTTTTTAGTAGAAAAATAAAGTACTGATTTAGATTGGCTACGTATGTACTATTCTAATAATGGAGGCTGATGTATTCATTTCCCTTATCTAACATTCATTAGTAGTCTGGATTTGTCCAGATGTCAAACTGCTTAGAGCACAGTCAGGTACTGTCAGGTACAGTCAGGTACTGTCTCAGTGCCACCATGGTATTTGTATCTGTTTGATCACAGGTCCATCAGACTCACTGTATGCATCTCACTTGTTTGTTCCTGCTCACTGCATGACTGTGGAAGATTTCACCAAGGTCCTTAATGTTTGGGTGAGGGAGGGGTAAATTTTGTGTAGTGATTGAGGAGGCATTGAAACGCCTCAGTGAGAATCTCTTCCACATTGTCTTTTTAAGCGGATAAGGAGAATCATGCAGTTTTTACTTGATCTGTTCTCCCTAGGTTCAGTTTAGAATAGCTAAAAGCACATTACAACAGATTCTTTGGTCTCTTAGATCTTCTTTGAGCTAAAACATTCTGCAATACATTTTTAAACAATTATTTTTATGTGACATTCTTTCTAATGTGGCCAAGATAATATTGTTGCTTCACATACAAAAATGTTTATGTTCCTAACTCATGATACCAAAGTAGCAGCATACATGCCAATATGAAAAACATTATAAAAAAGCATATCCTGAGAACATTTTTGCTGCTGAAGGACCAGCATGGCCTGAAAGAGGAAGAATCAGCATGATACAGTATACACTGGTTGTTGGAGAGGCTTTGCTAGGGAGAAACTTACTTGTCTCTCCTCCTTTGGAACTGCATTCCAAAAGGGATCTCAGAAATGCTCTGAGATTGCACAGAAAATTACTTGAGGATCAGTACATTGGAGTAAAACTGGGACTATTTCCAAATGACATGTTGCTATGTAACTGCTGAATTTACCTAACTGGAGATTTTTAAATACATGTTCCATAAATACCTGTCAAGAATGGTTTTATTAGAGTCGATCATGATGTAAAATTGCTGATCTCTTTATGATCCTATGATTAAATATATAAAGAAGCTCAGGAGCAAGAAGTTTAAATTTGGATAGGAGCAGGGTATTTATACCCAAATAACCTCAAAAGTAAGATAGCAGACCACTTTCAAGGCTCATCCAACATGCGAGTATATGTATCCTTGTGCAAAAATTAAGCTTTAGTTGCATGATTTAATGTTTCTGAGTAAAGCTGAGGTTTGTCAAGTGCTTCAGCATTTGCAAGAGTCAGAACTTTGACACTACTTTGGACATCTACTCCTAAATTCTGCCTAATTTGCACTTCAAACATAAAAGCTTGTTAACAACTTTGCCCCAGCTGTATAGCAATTGAAGGTTTTTGGGGAATATCCAGAGGCAGAACTTAAGGTACTCTAGCCTAATTTGTTTTAAGAAGGCTTATGAGATGTGTTAATCGAGCTGGAAATATACTGTCATTGAATTATACATTTCTCTTTTATCAGAGGAACACTTGTACAAAGCTTTTTGAGGTAATATATAACAAGTGGACTTAAGTTACTAAATTAAATAGCTTGCTGAGTGATCAGCCTGTTACAAATTTGTTTCAACTTGAAATATGAGGTCACAAGTGAGTGGTTTTAGGTTTAAGTTGGACCATCTTTAACAACAAATTTACCTTGATTCAAATACTTCTAATTACACCTAGTGCTCTAAACAATATCTAAAATTTATAAATCTGAAAAACAACATAAGCTCAAGACTGACCATACAAACAATTTTGTTGTGTCTGAACACATTCTTATGAAATAAAAACTTAAAGTTGTTCATGCTAAGTAAGGCTGAAAAAAAAATTATATAAGAAAGATAGTCTAATAGGAATCTTATTATTTTCTCCTAAACTGAAGAAGTATAAAAACACAGTCTGAAACACCAACTATACTTGTGGCATACAGATATTAACTGAAAGATCTCAATTTAAACTCTGACATGGCTTCAGCATCTGCAGAGCTCTGATTTGTTTGAGATGAATAGACATGTTCGTCAATACTAGATCGCTGGAGGAATTCTGTCATTGTAGGGTTTGTCTTCTTACAAAGTGCTTCCCTTTTTAAAAAAGAACAATTTCGCAGAGTCTTCTTTGATGTTATGAAACTGTTTTTAATTGAACTACTGAATTAACTAATTTGGTCAGCATTCATGGTCTGGTAAAGTCATACTAGCATGCAGGATACAATCGTTATCATAGTTACCTTGGGCTGCCTGAGAAGTTCTAGCTCTGACATGTCAATTCATTCAATGACTTATATTTCCAGCGTATGATTGCCCGGCACAGAAGTTCCTTCTCCTCTTAGATTGTGACATGCTAGCAACATGTTTAAATTTCAAAGTAGGAAGAAAAGCAACCTTAAGTGCTGAAAACCTGTTAACCCTTACCCTAGCCTGTAGATTTTGTTCTATCTTCTTCTGACCCCACTAATACTCAATATTTTTTTTTTCTACAGACTGAGTGAATTCATTTGCAAATATCCTTTCAAGTGTGATGATTTTGCAGCAGTTACTCAAGGGCTAGCATTCAGGGATACCAGGACATGAGCTTGCTCCCACTTCACAAGCCCATCTCCAGAGCTTTGTATTGCTTAGCTTCCCATAATTTGAGGGGCATGGAAACATTAGTTACTGATACTCTTTCAGCTATTTTATGATTCAATTATTATTTTTATTTATTTTCATAAGTTTTTATTCTAACAGGGCTGCTTAAAAAAACAGGATAGATAGACTTCCAATGATAACTGTAATGACTGGCATACAGCCAGGATAAATGGCAGATTTTGAATTTAAATATAATTTCATATGCATCTTCACTGCCTGGGCTAAACTACTAATTAAGCAATAATCTCACAGCACTGTCAGGTGTACAAGGGATTAAAAACTTCCTGGACTCAACTTTATGTAAACAGATAAGCTTATTCCTAAATTATGCAATGTCTCTGTTGAGGTTATCACAAATCCATTACAGGTTTTAATAAAGAATGTAATGAACTAGACAGGAAAGGGACTTGTTCTGAAAATTTTACTCACATTGAACTCCAATTTGAAACCAAAATGCCAGGACTT
Organism: Zapornia atra; assembly: GCA_013400835.1. NCBI lineage: Eukaryota > Metazoa > Chordata > Aves > Gruiformes > Rallidae > Zapornia > Zapornia atra. Next base: position 19,410 of record VZTU01027144.1, on the reverse strand, counting down.
CTTCCTGAATGCCGATTTCGTCTATTAGTCTCTATACTTCTTGCTATTCTTTCTCCAATATTCTTACAGAAGTCAGAAACATTGTGGGACAAAGTAACAATTGAGAAGATTTTAAAAGGATTTTTTAGTTCCTTCAGTCTTGGAAACTTTTCTTGTCATATATATAATTACTTTTTCTATATTTTTAATTAAAAAATATGAAGAAAATAATATATATTACTTATTGCATAGAGGAAAATGATTAAGACATAGTTACTGTAGGAAAACTAGCCTATTCCTTTATATGCTTTTTAGGCTATAGAGAATGGATTATTGTGCATTAGCTTAAGACACTCTGATCTCCTATGACAAGGTGACCTGCTCAGTGGATGAGGGGAAGGCTGTAGATGTCTACCTGGACTTCATCCACCCATGGATTAGATGGGCATAGTCTTTGCTGGGTTAAAAACTGGCTGGATGGCTGGGCCCGGAGACTTGTGGTGAATGGAACTAAATCCAGCTGGCAGCATGTCACAAATGGTGTTCCCCAGGTCTTGGTGATGGGGCCAATCCTGTTTAACATCTTCATTAATGATCTGGATAAGGAGATTGATTGCACCCTCAGTAAGTTTGCAGATGACACCAAATTGCATGGGAGTGTTGATCTGCTTTAAGGCAGGAAGGCTCTGCAGAGGGACCTGAACAGGCTAGATTAATGGGCAAAGGCCAACTTTAGGGGTTTCAACAAGGTCAAGTGGCAGGTCCTGCACTTTGGTCACAATAACCCCAGGCAATGCTACAGGTTTGGGGCAGAGTGGGGCAGAGCTCCCTGGAGGAAAAGGACCTGGGGAGTTAGTTGACAGCTGGCTGAACAAGAGCTGGCAGTGTGCCCAGGTGGCCAAGAAGGCCAAGAGCATCCTGGCCTGTATCAGGAATAGTGTGCCTAGCCGGTGTAGGGAAGTGATTATTCTGTTATACTCAGTTCTGGTGAGGCCACATCTCAAGTACTGTGTTCAGTTTTGGGCTCCTCACTACAGGAAGGATGCTGAGATGCTGGAGTGTGTCCAGAGGAGGGCAATGAAGCTGGTGAAGGGTCTGGAGCACAAGTTTCATGAGGGATGGCTGAGGGAACTAGGGCTTTTTAGTCTTGAGAGAAGGATGCTGAGGGGAGACCTTATTGCTCTGTACAACAAGGTGGTTACAGAGATGTGGGGGTTGGTCTCTTTCCTTGTGTGACAAGCGATAGAATGAGAGGAAATGGCTTAAAATTGCACCAAGGGAGATTTAGGTTAGGTATCAAGAAGAATTTCTTTACTGGAAAGATTGTCAAGCATTAGAATAGGTGGAGTCACCATCCCTAGAGGTATTTAAAAGGCATGTAGATGAAGTGCTGAAGGACATGATCTAGAAGTGGACTAGACAGGGTTAGGTTGTGGTTGGACCGATGATCTTGAAGGTCTCTTCCAACCAAGGTGATTCGATGATTCTATGACTTAAATGTCATTGTGATCCTCAAATTCCGTTCAGTTGCCATTTAAAATTCAACATAAAATTTCCACTTCTGGGTAATCCCAAAGAGTTATGAATCTTGGCAGGGGCCAAACTCAGCATTTATCTAGGAGGTAAGTCAAGTCAAGGTGTTTGGGCTTGACTGTCTTATTTTCTGGGCTTGCTTTCTCCCCTTGAAGACACAATTACTGCTCAAGTGATCTGTTTGTAGAGAAAGTATTATCGGATCTATATGAAACTTCTTTTTTTTTTAATCGCAGTCTTTAACAGAATTAATTTTTATCTTTTAAGTTAATTCTCAAGGTTCTAGGCTCAAAACCCAAATGTTTTTAGTTCAGTATATGTAGACACAGAAAAATCCAAGAAAAAACAGATGTTTTTCCTGCTACTGTAGGGAAGTCATTAGCCTCTATCCTGAAACTAGTGCTTGAAAGGAATTTAACATTGCTATATAACCAACTTGAAAAGCTTTGTCCAGATCAATAATATTTTCTGCAAGACCTGAATCAAGTTTTAGATTTTTTAAGTAAAAGGAACACCAACAGTTTTCTTTCTACTAATGATAAGAACAAAAATTTGCATTCAGCAGTGATGGATTTCCATGTAGTTTTCATAAAGTTAGTTCTTAAACAGGCTGGTTTAAAGATGGTTTTAAACATGAAGTTTTACAGTCAACTGAAACTCAGTAGTCACTATATCAAAACAATGTCAGAATAAAACACTAGTCACACAACAGAAGCACTACATTTCTTCTTAGTTGTTAGAACTCCCAAAGCATAGTGAAATAAATTTGGATTATTGGTTTTCAGTAATTTGGTGTTCAGAAAGACCAGGGTCTATGTTTACAAATATGCATGAAATTTACATGAGATGTGGTAGAGGACAACTATGGCATAACATGGCTTTTACTATGGTATAATAGGCATTTTTACTCATTAAAAATACATTTAGGTTTGACAGTCATCACAGATCTAGCACTTATTAGTTGATGAGGGTCCCCTCATACTATATAATACAATATTTCTTGCTCTGATGTATTGAGATTGCAGTATCATTACTGGCATGTGTACCACTGTTTTCAATTGTGTTTAGCTCAAGAGGAAAATAATTCAGATGTTACTGAAGAGAGCCTCAATAAATCTCAATTAAGTTAGGAGCCTACAGTCAGCAATGCAAGAGCTACTCTTGGTCAATAGCAAATACTGTTATGAATCAAATTATGCCCTAAATTGTTATAATATTTAACAATACCAATTAATTTAGGCCAATTCTGTCTACCTCTTGTGTTTTCTTCCAGCATTTCTCACATACTTTTTCATTTTAATCTACACATTCCATTTGAGCAACCCATTTGCAACTGTTTTCTGATGATTTATCTATAAAGAACAGATGCCAAATACAACTGTCATTTGAAATAAACATCCCTGTTGTAGTGAACAACTTGATCCTCTAACAATCTCTGGTGGATACATCCTCCATAGCTTGAAAGAATAAATTAAGTTACTCAAGGCTTTTTAAAAGTTTACTTTTGCCAGACACACAGCACCTCTAATCTTTCAATTTTATCTTATATTTCTACAAAATACTTTAGTCTGTATGACAGTTGAAAAAAAGGATATGGGTCAAAAAAAAATGAAATTAAAAATTGATTAAAAAAGAATCTTAAAATTGTTATTGAAAATACTGCCAGGGAAACTTGAAGGGAAAGAAACCAAACCAAACCAAACCAGAACAAAGGCAGGGAGTAAAATTCAGAAGTACTTTTCTGTACTGCAAATATATTTGTGGAAACAGGTCACGTGGTATCGAGCTAGAAAGAAATACTAATTGCTTCAGCTGTGGTTCTGTTGGGATTTTTTAATAAAGCCTTCTAAGAGTGCAAAAAATCAGCCTAGCCGCCTCCAGAAATGGCAGAATCAGTGTGAAAGAAATTTGAGGGAAAAAAGACAAAGCAATGAAATCTAATCATGTTTTCTTGCACGGGAGTTAGATTAAGCCCTTATTTTGGTTTTATAATGATGCCAAATTCTGAACACGACCAGTTAAACATGATTTCCTGCTGGACTTGATGTTGCTTTGTTTCTAGGGAATGCCAAGCAATCACATCCTTTTACTAAACTCTCCTAGCAAGCATGTCCATTTTTGAAAATTCATACTGTTATTGTTCTGCTGTTATGCCAGAGTTGTAACACAGAATTTATAAAAGAAAGAAAACAAACACTAGGCTCGGGATAACAATTAGATCCATAATCCATCATTCCTTATTGTTAAAATACTGGGAAAAATTCACTGGTAAAGTATGTGGTCATTCTTTACCTTGTCTTCACACTTGCTTATGAGAATTTCCCATTAGTTGTATTTGCACATCTTACAATGGCCTCCTGCTAGGAACAGTTAACATTATATCTTCTGATGGTAGATATTACAGGTTAATCTAGATGTTAGAGACTCTTTAACACTTTTGGATTTCTGCAGAGATGACAGTTGGGAAAAAAACCCCAAAATGCAAACCCAAAAAACAAAACAAACCCCACAAAATATTAGCAGATTGGCTTGAACATGCTCCTGCAGTAATAGAAACGTACATTAGTATTGAAGTTCCTGTGTTCTCACTTGTATGATGCTATATAAACTGTATGGGCAGTGTGATTGAGAGAAGGAGAATAGTGAAATAATTTCTGTTTCATGTCAAGGCATTTTTGAGAAAATTTTGAAAACCAGGTATTGCCTATTAAGAGATATGTGCATTATCAATTCTACACTGTTTACTTGCTGACCCCAAGAAACTTCAGCTGTCCTAAAAATATGTCAATATGCAAAATTAGTAGAAGCTTGCCCAGAATACTCTATGTCTTTTCTCCTCTGGCATGCATTCTAAAAACTGTAGTAAAAGTTCTGAGTTCAGCACATTGAGTTCAACAGATATTTCCTGATCAGTCTCAGGGTCTCTTTTATCACAGAAAATTTAACTTGCCTTCCTTTTGATACTGGTAGCCTAGTAGGACTATCCTATGTCATAACAACTGAAAGGTATGAAATATAAATCCCCTTTTGTCTCTAGAATGGAATCCTGAAATTTACTAATAATTCAAACAATTTAGATATTTGTAATAACTGTTTTAGCATCTTGAAGGTTTTCAATACTCTTTGATTACATTTACATTCTGTGCAACTACTATTTTCCCAGTGTGTGGCAGTGTGATTGTTTTGCTGCAGTTGTGCAAAAGGCTCGGTTGTCTGAGCTTGAACATATGAATTTATTATTGACCTTGTTCTTTTTGACACCTCTGGGTTTTATAGCCCAGTGCTAGAGGAAAATACTGCAGCAGTACAAAAACATCACTTTTCAACTGTATTTAACGTCCATAGTAAATCTTTATGGGAGAAACAGCGTGATAATTATGAAATTCTAGGCATGACATATGAGGGCTTCTTTGCTTTGTCTTTTGGCCATATCTTTTATTTACTGCTATACAGCAGCTCATTTTCACTAGTACTGAACACCTGCGACACTTCATTTAGCTTCTGGTATGGCAGCTGGGTTATGCACTTGAGCACTGAAAGCTTGGTTGAATCATGGTGAGCTGAGGTATGCCAAAACCTACCTGTCTGTCTGGTAGGATATTATATAAAAAGAAAACATCTCTTCCCCTTGTGTTTTAAAATGAGATGCCTAGACTCCTGTGCTTTTTCTCGGTTTGCTTTTGGCATCTCACTGAAGTCTGTTCATGTAGAGTGTTTTTAGAGCATTGCTTGTCAACTATGTCCCTCAGGACATTAAGATCTTGTCAGCCTATTTTTTAATTCCAGAGGGTCTTATTTGGAGAATAAATAACTTGACTACTCAGATCAGGAAAATTTTATCTGTTGCTTCAAAAGCTCTGGACGAAAATCTCAAATCAAAAAGGGAGCAACCTATTGAATTTGGGTAGCCATTTATCAGGTGTCTTTCCAGCCACAAAGATGAACTGAAGTGGTTAAATGCAACCAAGTTTTTTCTTTCAGTCTGGCATAGATATTTTTAGTGTCAAGACACTGTGGGTTTTTAACATCCCTTCTGCAGCAAACAGAAACTGTCTAAAACATCATCAACAACCATTGAAAACTGGGTTATCATCACAGTTGAGCCTTATACTTTAATTGAAGCACTACTGGGACTTTTCTGGAAGTGCAGTCGGCTTGTATGTGCAACAACATACTAAGGTTTTAGTACATTGTTGCAACCAGAAGAGAGCAACACGCAATTCAATATGAATTTTAGGTGAAGCCATTTATTAGGTGAAATCACACAGATTATATACCTTTTTTACTGCAAAAGTGGCAAGCTAAAAAACTGCTAATTGGTTACGCACACCGTATTGATTGGTTAGTAATTATAACGAGTTCTAATAAACCTATCTTATAGCAAAATATTGTTAGTTTACCTTTAATACCTAAAAGCATCCGCACACCTGCTGTTTTTGACCATCTTATTATGGCTGGTTCTTAACATGTTCCATTACTCCCACATACCTTCCCATAACTGCTTCTTGGTTTAGGGCAGCCTTGTACCCCTATCAACAAGGCCGCTGTGTTTTGAGAATGTGATTATTAGGATCCTCTCAGCGTGAGTAACTTCTCCTTTCTCATGGGAACAGAAGAACATTGTCAGGGCCTAAATCTTGGGAGAAGAGAGCTAGGCAGTCGGCAGGCCTGCTGTCCTCCCCGACAGCACATGGTACCATTATACTATTTTTAATGATAAATTTCAGAGTGAGCTGATATCTCAGATGTCAAATGAAGTTATGATAACTAAAAAACTCACAACCTTAATGCATAATTATCACAAACAGTTGTCATTGAACAGAACTCCATAGAGATGCTTTGATCTATGACACCTGAAGTTCTACATTTTGAAAGCCATTTTTTAGCTGCTGTTATGAAGTTGCATAACTGGAAAAAACAATTATATTCACTTGAGTTATCGTTCATTTCTTTAAAGGTGCCCTGTAATTAAATAATTGCCACTCTGAAGTTTTCCATGGCTATTTTTGAAGTTACTTATTTTTAGCTCTGGCAATAGAGTTCATTAGCATAGTATGAGCACTTCCCCAGCTTTAATTAATTAATCATTATGACATCTCTATGAGGTAATGTCCTTGCTTGACACGCTATGAGGACGAGGCCAAATTTGAAGCATTTAGTTATTCTGACAAATATAAAACAACTAGAAAAAAATGTTAGGATTGATAAAGTCAATAATTTTTATCAACTAGAAATTGAAATCTTCCAGGTATCTCAGTTTACTGACACAAATAACCTCTCTTATGCAATTTGGGGTTTTGTTTGTTTGTTTTATTTTTCAGTTCTTTTTAAGTCATGATTTTCAGAAGTCAATCCATGTAATCCTTTTACACACATAGGGTAGATACAAGTTATATAGTATTTAAGAGACATATTATTTTATTAACACCATAACTCACATCAATCAAAATTAAAGGTATAAAAATGGCACAAGGCAAATCATGTTATTACCTATATATCCTATATATTACATTATGTTTCTAACTTTGGATAAGGACAAGTAATTTTAAAAAACTGTTATAAGTCACTGCTTTGCAATTTTACAATCTATCTTATCATATTATGCAGTTACTTTTCTAGTATGGAATAGTTTTCCATAAAAAACCAGTTAAACCCCTCAAAAATTAACAGAGTGGTTGGTTTCCTGTATGGTAATTTTGATTTATAGTCAGTAGGATTCTTAATATTCATTAACACCAATTACAATGGGAAAGTTGTAATTCGGCAATTTTTAGATAGTGTTACTCATTAATTCAACTCGCACACTAAGTGTTGACTCATCAAATCACATCTTTCCAAAGGCCTTGTATGAACTTAATCATGAAAATAATTTTATGGATTTTTCAAACTCCAACACTTTTAAAATGTGAAGCCTGCGTTTTGGCTGTCTTAGTGAAATCTGCATCAGGTCCAATCTAGAGAGGTATTAGTGTGATACCTGGCACATGAAAGCAGAATAATATATTTTAGCTACCAATCACCAACAGTAAAACCACACAGAGAAGTTACTATATAGTTTTTTCACTCTTGTCTGCATTTAGAGATCACACTACTGAAATCGCAGTGCAGCACTAATCCTAAAACTTGTTTGTCTTAGATTTTATGAAAAATTCTGGACAGTATGAGGTTTTTGTCAGACAATTACTAAAGGCCATCCTAACTATACATAATTTCATCACAATGAAATGCAGGTTTAACAGAATCACAGAATCACAGTAAGAAAAGTGTTGGAAGGGTTCTCTGGAGATCATGTAGTAGTGCACCCCCCTCTGCTAGAGTAAAATCATTTAGAGCACTTTGCACAGGACCACGTCCGGGCACAATTTGAATATCTCCAGAGAAAGAGACTCCAAAACCTCTCTGGGAAGACTGTTCCAGTGCTCTGTCACCCTCAAAGTGAAGTCACTTTTCCTCATGTTCAGATAGAACTTCCTTGTGTTCCAGGTGTTGCTGGGCACCACTGCAAAGAATCTGGTCCCATCCTCTTGACACCTGCTCTTTATATATCTATAAGCTCTGATAGGATCCCCCCTCTGTCTCTCTTCTCCAAGCCTGCACCGATTCATCTTTTTCAACTTTTCCTTGTGAGAGATGATCGAGTCCCTTAATCATCCTCATAGCCCTCTGCGGGATTCCATGTCTGAGGAGCCCAGAAGTGAACACATACTCCAGATGTGGCTTCACCAGTGCAGAGAAGAGGAGGAGGATAACCTCCCTCAACCTGTGGACCATACTCTTCTTAATACACCCCAGGATACCATTGGCCTTCTTTGCCACGATGGGACACTGCGGGCTCATGGAGAGCTTGTCCCAGGTCCTTCTCCACATTGCTGCTTCCCAGCAGGTCATCCCCTAGCATGTCCTGGTGTTTGTGGTTATTATTCCTCCTGAGGTGCAGGACCATACACTTGCCCATGATGACTTTCATTAGGTTCCTCTCCACCCACCACTCTGGCATGTCAAGGTATGGCTTCATGGCAGTGCAGTCTTCTGATATGTCATGCACTCATCCCAGTTTCATATCATCAGCAAATCTGATGAGGGTACACTCTGTCCCCTCATCCAGGTTGTTGGTGAATGTGTTGAATAAGACTGGTCCAAGCAGCGACCCCTGGGGCACATCACTGGCTACAGGCCTCCAACTAGACTGCTGCTGATCACAGCCCTTTGGGGTTGTGATTCTTTCAGCCCCCTTGTTGAAGCCACTTGTTCTTGAGATGGGCTTTGAATGGAAGTCTTCAGCTTCCGGATGGATAAGCTATTATGTAAAAAAAATATACATCACTGAGTTAGACTGTTAAGCAGTTAGAAGCATAGCTGTTAGCTGTCCCAGATACCTTAAACAGAAGGTTAAGTGAGTTTTAAAATTAATTTGCCAGCATTCTGCTGAAATGGCATGGTGCATGCATAAATCCTTTCTTGGTTAGCTACAGCATCTTTCGATGGAAAAATACTAAAAATTCTAACTGTCACCCTCATCTTGTTTGAGAAACTAAAGGTTATTAGCTCAGTTCATGGCATGATGTGACATGAAATGGCATAGTGCAAAAATGTTTATAATTTTAAGACAGGACTCCATCCTTTCTTGGTTAGATGATTGGTCATCTGCCACATAGCTAAGACTTATGAGCATGTTGATCTTACACTATTAAACATCTTACAGAAGTCATTATCATTTCAGTCCAAGGTTACATCAGCATTTCAACAGTGTATCACTTGATTTGATGCACCATCTGGGGAGAAATGTATTTGTCTTTTTTCTCTGTGTGCTAGCTGTTGTGCCCTAGATCATCTAACATATTTTTGCCTTGTCTCTGAACATAGGATTTCAAAGGTACTTTTGATCTCAGTTAGATGCTAGTTAGACTACAGGGGCAAAATGCCTAAAACTCCAGTTTGTAGATCAATTATGCCTTGATAAAATATTAGTTGGCATCAAATGCAATGTTTAAAGTTATAAGATTGACATTCTGTTTTTCATATTTTTGACCTCTCAAAAATTTTTCATTCTTTAAATCAGACCAGAATAACTGATGCATAGGTAAACAGATAGTGCCCTGTATGCATTTATTACCCATTACTCTTCTACTCCTAGCATGAATCTTCCTTTATTAAGCAGACAGCTATAATATAGTTTAAGCTTACCAGTAAACAAGAAAAAAAAATAAAATTCAAGATGTCTATATTGGTTGTATATTCCAGAAGGACATTTTTGTCTAAAATGTTTGCTTTACACACCAACTTCCAGGGAAGTGTTTAAGAACATAGCATATGTTTGAACAGTCTTCGCTAGATGTTATATTATACTTAATTCATCTCACCACACTACTAGGTTTGACTCTAAGTTGTTCACGCTATCTGTGCAGCTGGGTTTGAGTCTGAGTCAATCCTGTCTTGGTCATTCACCTTTTTCTTTTACTTTTAAAGGAGTCACCCTCAATTTTTCGGACAAGTATATGGGTAAGTGCTTTATGGAAGTAACAGAACGAAAACTCAGACTGCAAGCTCCGAGTCCCAGACCTTTCCAGAAACTCTGTGCGGCAATTCTTTCATGTTGCTGTCATAACTTTGAAAGACCAAACTTTTTCACTGATTTTTCTTCCCCCCCCAAAAAAAAAAAAAAATGTCAGAAGTAAAAATTAGATCTTGTTAAAACTCAATTGGCAGATTACAACAACATTAACTGGTAAGTCATGTCAAGTTTATTTGTTGCGGCAACATCAGGTTAGTAAGAACATGTGACAATGACTGCTTTGTCTAACATTCATACCTGGTAAAAAAGACTAGAAAAAAAGCCCATAACATTGCAAATGATTAAATCTTTAGAATTTATGCTGTTTGATACTATGACATCAAGAAGTTAAAACTGAGATAAACAGGTTTTAGGTCCATTACTACATTTTTCCAACCAGACCAGAAGGCTTTCTCAGAAATTGTATTACAAATAGGCTGATAATTGAATGGAGGGACTTAGAATAGGTTAATACAATTTTCCACACTAATCATGTCAAGTACAAATAAAGAAAAATGCAGGCTAACCTGTGAATTGTGTTTCTTACTCAGTACTTTAAAATATACTTGATTGTTTGCCCTCATTATTTCTCTTTGATTTTGTTTTTGGGTTTTGCATTTCAACCAGTTCACTTTTCTGAATATTTTTAGAAATACATGGAATTGCAAATCACAAGACAGCTGCCCAACAGAATTCCTTAGTTTTGTGATAGATATTAATCCCTGCACTAATGTTGCTAAAACGTTGAGTTGCACATATGTCAAGGCAGAATTTGTTCCATGATCATTGGAACAATTACAGCAATACAGCTATTTCTGCTTTAGGTATCATATATGTGAAGTCTGTTCTTCAACATTTCTAATAGGTTTCATATATTGATAGCACTGGGAATAGGTTGATAGATCAGTTTAACTGTTCATTGAAATGTTCACTCCTTATTGCATTTCTATGCAGACAAATCATTAACTTACAGCTCAACATAGTCCAATATATGTCCTCCTAACACAGTTATGAAAAAGCCAAATAGAACCCTACTGTACTTAGGAACCATTTTTTTTCAGTTCACACATCTCAGTTCCTGAAATATGGCATTCAAATTATTAACTAAGTCCCTGTTCATGTCAAAATACAGTTTGTTGTTTTCTTAAAGAAAACAGTAAAAGATAAATTGAATTTGGTGTACATTCTGTACATTGACCTGCAAGTTCCACAAGCAAATTACTTACTAAGTGCATAACCAATAATGTCAAAATTTAAAGAATTAATTTGATGCCTTAGCTTCCAGAACTACCTTTTACTTCATCACAGAGCTTTGCCATATTTATTTACCTAGACAAAAACTGTTTGAAAAAGAAAATTTGGAATATCTTCTCAGATAAACTAATGTTAGCTTCACATCTTTGATAACATTATTCCTGATTTAGAGTAGCGACTGCTTAGAGAATGAGGTCTCACCATTTTACACTGCTTTAATGTTAGAGACATTTTCTTTCTGTCCCTTATGTTATATTTTTGCACTTTCTCATGCTGCTGTCTTTTTTAGTACCTTATTCCATAAGCTGCCTCTCACAGCATGTTGCTGAGCTGGACAAAGATATTTTCATCACCATGTCTACACTTAATGTCCTAAAGTGATAGGAGATTGAAAGGAAAGTTGTGAGATAATTGCTCTGACCTATTTACTACAGACTTCTGTCACTGCTATGCTTCTGCAGCAGCATTGTCAGCAGTCTGAAATAAAGAAACAGAAATGGACTCATTACATTAAGAAGACTTTAAAAAGAAAAGAAAAAAGAAAAAAATAAAGTTTTCATTCATTGAAATCTGGGAATTAGTAATGATATGGCAAGTGAAGTAATGAAGCCTACATATTTATACAGAAACAGGCATCTGTGATTTAACTATACCATCACATTGGATAAATTACTCTTTTCTTTCACATGCACATGCCACAGTAGTAATATAATGAAGTTAAAATCCTGAATACTGATTCTTTTGTTGGTTAAACAATACTACTTGTAAAGGGTTTAATGTAATGAATGGGTTATGAAAACTTATGAGTGATCAGTGTCATTGGGCAGACATTAAAAAATAATTTATATATTTATATTTTATTGCAGTTTGAATACATCACACTACATTGTTTTCCTGTGTGTTCCCTATTAACTAGAGTTAACTGTTGCTATCACTTAAAAATGTAGTGTTGTAATGCCTTAATAGTGCCATTTAAACAAGCAGTAGATTATTGTCTTTACTAAAAGAGTTTATGATCAGAAAAAAACATACAAAATCAAAATACCAAAATAATTTCATAGGATGCAATGTAATGTCAATTATTCTTTAGTTCATGGTAGTGTATTCTTTCGGTTACATTTGAGTGGAGAGTTTAGAAAAGGGCATAGTCTTTACAGAGAACTTAGCAATGAGCAGGGCTGGTTGTGAGTGAAAATCAATATAAATGCGGTATGAAACAAGGCACACATTGATACATTGGGAGAGGTCAGCTGTAGATTGACAAATCAGACAAGCAACAGGATGAGCAGTTTCTTGAACACTTATCTATAACAAGAATGATGAAATTGTTTTCTGAGCAGTGAAAATAGTGTTGTATTTCCTACAGCTTTCATGCTCCAATGACAAATGACAAATTCAGCTCCCCTGACATAGGTCCTGTATCTATATTTTCCTTTTCTGTATTTCGCACACTTCCTTACATTTTTTCCATCTGACCTTGCATGGTCTCAAGCTACACCAGACTCTCTCATTCACCCATTAATTACCAGTTACATAAGAAGTGGTATGTTGATCCATTTGTTATTTTTTTTTTTTTGTAACAGGCCAAAAAACCACAAAATTAATGAGTTGAAGCCTTTCTGAAGCTGCACATACATGGGCCAGCCTTTCTTTTCCAGGCACTTGATTAATGAAACAGGAGATAAATTGGTTTTGAGAGTTTAACTCTTTTAAAATTTGGCAGAAATTGATTTGTTATTAAAAAAAAAAAAAAGTATTGGGAAACAGATGACAGACAGATGGAAAGGTAGTTAACTCGTGTAAACTTCATTTCATTCAAGAATTTGCTAAAAGTGAATTTATCATAGTGGATTTATGGAAGCCAGTAAAAACAAGAATGATAATTTTGTGCTATGTATAATGTCATTACAAATAATGAACAATTATTTAAAATCTAACATAAAGCGATCAGCTGAACCAATTATATTTAAGATTTGGTGCCTATAGTGTAAGTTCAACTAAAACCTTGTAACTACCTACATGTTTCTTTTCCTATGTGAAGAAATTATGGTTTGAAACACTGATGTTTTATATTTATTAAAAGAAAGGTCCTCCTAAATTTAGTACAATTATGAAAAACCTTGGGTATTAGAAATAGCTAGATATAAAGTAGGAAAAACTGGGAGGTTTGGGAAAGTTATAATTAAGAATTTTGAGAAAAGTAGAATTCTGAAATCTGAGTTTGGTTAATAGGAAAGAAAGGGAATAGAATCATAGAACTGCACCACTAACCCATGTCCCTAATGGCCACATCTACAGATCTTTTAAATACCTCCAGGGATGGTCACTCAACTACTTCCCTGGGCAAACTGTTCCAGTTCTTGACAACCATCTCTGTGAAGACACTTTTCATAATATCCAAGCTATACCTGCTCTGGTGCAACCTGAGGCCTTTTCCTCTTATCCTATAATTTGTTATTTAGAAGAGACCAACAACCATCTGGCTTCAAGCTTGTTTCAGGTAGTTGTAGTCAGCAATAAGTTCTCTCCTCAACCTCCTTTTCTCAAGGCTAAATAAGCCCAACTGCATCAACCATGTCTCATGAAAGTTGTGCTCTAAACCTTTCATGAGCTTAATTTCTTTTCTTTGGACATGGTCCAGCACCTCAATGACCTTCTTGTAGTGAGGGGCCCAAAACTGAACACAGTACTCAAGGTGTGGCCTTACCAGTGCTGAGTACAGGGACATGATTGTTTCCCTACTCCTGTTGGCCACAAGTTCTGATATAAATCAGGATACAAGTCAGAGCAAGGGGAAAAAAAGTACTAAATAAGAAACTGGAAAAAAATCCAAATCAGAGACTAACACCTGTAGACAGATAGACAGATTAAGGTTTCCTTTTAAAGAAGTGCTGTTTAGGAAACAGAAGGCTGTGTTGCCATTCAGCAAAACCAGGATACACTAGAGACGTGGGTAGAGAGGAACCTAATGAAAGTCAACAAGGGTCAGTCCTGCATGTAGGGAGAAGTAATCCCAAGCACCAGGATAGGTTAGGGTGTGACCTGCTGGGAAGCCATGCTGCAGAGAAGGACCTGGGAAGGTCAATGGTATCCTGGGATGTATTAAGAAGAGTGTGAACCAGCAGATTGAGGAAGGATATCCCTCCCACTCAACTCTGCACTGGTGAGGCCACATCCGGAGTACTGTCTCCATTTCTGGGCTCCCCAGTTCAAGAAAGACAGGGAAATACTGGAGAGAGTCCAGTGAAGGGCTGCAGAGATGATGAGGTGACTGAAACATCTCTTGTATTAGTAAAGACTGAGAGGGCATCCTAGCAAAGCTTATAGATATTTAAAGAGCAAGTGTCAAGAGGATGGGACCAGATTCTTTGCAGTGGTGCCCAGCAACAGGAAAAGGAGAAACAGGCACAAACTGGAACACAGGAAGTTCTATCTGAACATGAGGAAAAGTTACTTCACTTCGAGGGTGACAGAGCACTGGAACAGTCTTCCCAGAGAGGTTTTGGAGTCTCTTTCTCTGGAGATATTAAAATTGTGCCTGGACGTGGTCCTGTGCAAAGTACTCTAAATGATCCTACTCTAACCGGCGAGTTGGACTAGATGTTTTCTAGAGTTACCTTAGAATCCCTACCATTCTGTCATTGTGGGATTCTGTGAAACTAGTCTGGAATAGTGGTCAGTCCTCCTTTGGCAAGTAGTGGTCAGACCTCCGTATCCCTGTGGTGCAGAAAGACTGTAACCAATTTTTCCTATTGGCCTTGGATTAAATCCTATCTTGTATTAAAATGAACTGTGGTCTGAATGTGTGTGTATTTGTTCATTGATAGAAGACAGCACTATTTTTGCCGCTGCTACCATTTTAGACAGCTTTCTGAGGATGCCTGAAATTCATTCTACTTTCAGCAATTAGACAATCAAACAGCATCTGAGGGCCATGTAAAGATTACTTGTATCTAAAAATACCAGGAGTAATAGTTATTAAATAATCACAGGAACATGTTAGCTGTACATAATTTAAATAATGTGGTAAAAATGGATTTTTGGGTATCTCATTTTACTGCATTCATATACTATGTTATGCATTTAGGAACATCACTGTGACTTCTCTTACAATATGCTATAAATTGAAAGTACTGTATCTAAGTACAGCTATTGGAATTATGTCAGACGATAACAGAACATAATGGGGTACTCTAACTAAAACAGCAAACAAGATCCTTGGATTACAAATGCAAGAATGTCAGATAGTTTTACTTAGAGGATCAGTTATCTATGCATATTTCTATGGAGATAACTACTCTGTTAGTGGCAACATTTCTGAACTATCCGCATTATTCAATGACTTACTACTTTTTTATTTTTTTAAACTTGCCAAATGTCCCTATACAAATGCCACACATAGAACCAATTAACAAACTTTTTTTTTGGGGTGTTGTTTAAAATAGTAATAATCACAGAAGACATAAATGAGTCTGATCATATTAAAAGAATAATAACGACCAGTGAGAGTAAACTAAAAATAATGTTAAACAAAAAATTACTGTCAGTTCTCTGCAAGCAGGTAATGTGTCTTGTACACATATTTTTATTAATGTAGGACAGGACTATATATTAGCAAGTACTAATGCCAAAGGCTTTAACAGGCAAAATATATTACAGTCCTCTAATCTGTGGGCATTTATATGCACTGCAGTTTAACCCATCTGGCAATTCAGTACCACACAGAGGCTTGCTCACTTACCCCTGATGGGAGGGGAGGAGAAGAGGAAAAGTAAAAGTGAGAAAACTGGTGGATTAAGAAAAGGACAGTTTCAAAAGTAAAGAAAAAACTATGTGTGCCAGCAAAGCAAAACAAGGAATTCATTCACCACTTCCCATTGGCTGGAAGGTGTTCAGACATCTTCAGGAAAGCAGGGCTCCATCAGGCATAATGATTATTTGGGCAGACAAATGCCATCACTCTGAACGTCCCCCCCATTTCTTTTTAATTTTCCCAGACAGTGATAGGAAGCATGATGTTATATGGTATGGGACAGTTGGTCAGTTGGGGTCAGCTGTGCCAGCTGTGTCCCCTCCCAACTTCTTGTGCACCCCGAGACCACTCACTGATAGGGTGCTATGAGGAGCAGAAAAGGCCTTGGCTCTGTGTAAGCACTGATCAGCAATAACAAAAACATGTCTGGAATGTCAACGTTGCTTTCCAAGCACAAATCCAAAACATCACCCCATACTAGCCACTGTGAAAAAAAACACATTCACTCTACCCAGTCAAAACTAGCACAATGTGAAGTTTTGTTTTCGTCTCAGAGTACTCTTAAAGGAGGGATACATTCAAGGATGCACTTACAGACCCTTTTCTGGAGGATTTTCCAAAAATGAGAACCAAGAGAGGACTGCAGAAACTTTCAATAAATGTAAAGAGCAGGCAAGCCATAGCAGTTTCCTCTCTCATGATCTTCAGGTACTTCAGTCTTGTACCCAATATTAGACAGAAAATATACTTTAAGTTACTCTATGCTGTTATCTGCTGTAAAACAGATTTTCCCTCCTGTGAACGAGGCAGAAGGACACAGCAGAATGGAAACAGAAAAGCAGAAATTTCAGAAAAACTTAATGATACGGTACATACAGTACTACACAGATGAAGCTTTTACATGGAGTGCATTAGTGCATAAATGTGCTTTTATGTTTTTTCATAGGTTTTAATTATAACATAAAAGTTTTGTCTATGTATACTAATGGTTCTTCAATTTAAAATAAACAAAACCTTCTTCAAAAGTTACAACTAAAAATAGCTCTTCACAGCTGAGACATTACTTACACAGTTCACTGCTTTATTGTTTTCATCAGCTACAGCATGTCTGTAATATTTTCAGTTAATTTCTTTGCTGGATATTGAATTAGAAAAATGCAACAGTAAACGTTGCATACCATAAAAAAGCATAGGCCATAAAAGCACCTGCTATAAAACATGACATTAAGCATCTTTTACATCACCGTGTGCTCAGCAAAAGTCAGTTTGTAGCAAATGCTTCTAGAGTTATTATCTTGCAGCACGAAAAATTTGGCTCATTGGGTTTAAGACCGAAATAACAGAGCACTTCTCTGAATGACAACTGGATGGAAACTGCTAGAAACATTGGCTATTAAGAGATCAAAAAAAGTGTTCCAAAGTAAAAGCAGTACACAGACTTCTAAAATGAACTGCTACCCTTTAAAGAGGTAATTTTCCAAACAAGGTTTCATTAAACAAGAGGCAGCAACAGCTTGATTACTATCTGTGCTCGTTTGGATGGAAGATAATTTTAATGGTTGTGAAGGTTTATTGTACTCTCCTGATTTAAACACCCTCACAGTAAAGGAAGATTTGCTGAATATAGCTGAGATGCAGACTTACAATGCAGTGGATGCTCAAGGTCCTGAAGGAAATGAAAGGTAAGCAGCTAAGGGAATTTGGATGATCTACACACCTGAATGGTGTTGGTAGTTTCTACAGTAAAACCGAAAATTTATGAACAATTTATTCATCAGTTAAACGTCTTCCCTAAAGTCATAAAATATGAGGTAGCAAAGTTGCAGCCTCACTGCTGCCCTGTTACACCATCAATGCTAGACACAAATCTATTCTGAAGTGTTTGTCAGGGGAGAGGCAAAAGTAATAGGGCCTTCAGTTTGATGTTAATAGCAGTTTGGTAGTACTAAGGGCTTCTCATCAAACTGTTTCTGAAGGTGTTTATTTAAACACAAAAAAAGAGACTCTACCCTTCTTGCAGAACATTTACATATGCTTCGTAACACAGAAAGCATGACAGTACACAGTGCAAAAAGGTCTATGCTGGGCAATCCACAATTATCAGAAGTCTACAGTATGCCATCATACTGTCATCTTAAAAAAAAAAAGGACTGTGCACCCATTCCTGAACCAGTATTATTACTTGTGGAACCACAGTCCTGAGTAAGTGAAAGCGGGTTCATGTGAATACCCCATTTAGGAGCAGGATGTAAAGACTCTTCAACCCCACTGCCCAGCCCAAGAGGCAAAGGACTAATAGCTTTTCTGGGTTAGTCTTCACTTAATGTTTGACATTCCTAGAGATCACAGAACCATTGAATAGTTGAGGCTGGAAGGAACCTCTCATGGTCATCCTGTCCAACCTTTCTGACCAAGCAGAGCCATCTACAGTTGGCACAGATTGACTATGACTGTGTCTTGCTGGTTATATATATTTTTCAGAGTTTTTGTTTGGTTTTTCCTAAATGTGCATCTACCATTTATTTTATTACCATTTTTATTAACAACTTTTAACATCATCATTTTGAAACTGACTTTTCAGAAAGACATGTCAGACTCCCCAGTCATTACTGCTCCAAGTAAACTTGAGGTTAACTCCTTGTCTGCCTCTCTTTTCATCTTGCCCATAAAGAAACTGGGCAAAACAGGCCTTTCATGGTACTGTCTTGTTCTATTAGGGGAATTTCTTTTTTTTTCCCTATCATAACATATAGTAACATTTTCTTGTTATGAAAATAAAGCTAAATTCAAAATCCAACTCCAAAAGTCTTCCAGATGTATTTATTTTTCTGAGGATACTGTAGAAAACAAACCAAACCAAACGCATGAAAGATTTCATATACACTATTTGGTAGAATATTTTATTATTTACGTATCATAGTGAGGAGTGCAGAATCTACATGTAAAACAAAAGGGTTTACACTGCATTGTTTGTAGAAGAGTAAAACAAGGAAATAAGTTCAAATAAAGGAAGGAGGGGATAGACTGTTCATGTTAAACTTATCAATAACATTTTTCAGTTGTTTTGATTAGTACATTGTTGTTTGTTTGACAGGTATTTACGTTATGATGTGGTATGCATTTTAACAAAATAACATGCTTGGCCGTGTTGCACTCAGAATCTTGTGATAGGCAACAAAAGGACACCACCTATATGAAGCCATTGTTACTTCAACTAATTTTGAACAGTTTAAATCATCTAATTCACAGAGAAAAGCCTCACTAATAAGACAGTTTCAAATGTTCTACGTAATGACTTTCTAATCTACTTGCATTCTATTCAGTTCAGCTGCTGGGGAGA
>VZTU01027143.1:0-22267 GCA_013400835.1 Zapornia atra | reverse complement strand
ACATACCCAAGAGTCAAGCCACTAAAGAAGATCAAAACAACTAGCAGGTTGATCAGGCTGCTAAGATTGAAGTGGCTCAAGTAGAGCTCGATTGGTAATGTAAGGATGAATTATTTATGGCTCACTGGGCCCATGACAGCTCAGGCCATCAAGGAAGAGATGCCACATATAGACGGGCTTGTGATTGAGGGGTGAATTTAACCATAGACGCTATCTCACAGNATCAAGGAAGAGATGCCACATATAGACGGGCTTGTGATTGAGGGGTGAATTTAACCATAGACGCTATCTCACAGGTCATCCTTGAATGTGAAACATGTGCCTCGATCAAGCAAGCCAAGTGCTTAAAGCCGCTGTGGTATGGCTGAAATACAAACATGGAGAGACCTGGCAGATGGATTACATAACACTCCCACAGACACGCCAAGGCAAGCAGTATGTGCTCACAATGGTAGAAGCAACCCCTGTCTGGCTAGAAACTTACCCCGTGCCCCATGCCACTGTGCCAAACACCATCCTGAGTCCTCTGGCAACATGGCACTCCGTAAAGAATCGAGTCAGAAAATGGGACTCATTTCCAGAATAATCTCATAGACACCTGGGCCAAAGAACATGGCATTGAATGGGTGTATCATATACCCTACCATGCACCAGCCTCCAGCAAAACTGAGAGGTACAATGGACTGTTAAAAATCATACTAAAAGGTAGTGGAACCCTAAAAAAATGGGGATATGCATTTAACTAAAGCCACATGGCTACTTAATTCCATGGGATCTACCAATTGAGCTGGCCCTGCCCAATCAAAACTCCCAAAGACTGTGGAGGCCGATAAAGTCCCTGTAGGGGGTATGAAAAACCTATTGGGGAAGACAGTTTGGGTTGTTCCTGCTTCAGGCAATGGTAAACCCATTTGTGGGATTACTTTTGCTCAGGCACCTGGGTGCACTTGGTGGGGTATACAAAAGGGTGAGGGAGTCCAGTGTGTATCCCAAGAGGATTTAATTTTAGGTAAGGGCAGCCGCTAATTTCTTGGTGTATAACCAAATCAGTCCATGACAGATGGTCTAAATAATAGAAAAATGAGGTTACGAACCTCCCAAGTACTTTGACAATGTAAGATCCAGGCATGATGTACATGGTGTGGACAAAGGGCTGGATAATGTCCTGGTTCTGGCCAGGCCAGAGGTAACCTCCCCAAGCAGCCAACCCAGGTGAACTGAGTCAGACAGGGCTCTTTCCACACCACCTGACATCACTCCCCCATGAAAGGCGCTGGTCTGGGAGGGGTGCTCCTGGGTGCCTCTGGGGTAGTCTGATTGTGGCTGGGGAGTGGGGTCACTCCTTGTGTCAGGCAGCACTCTGTAATCATTGGGTTGGCAAGGTACTCTGTGTTATCACCAGGTGTGAGTGTAATTTTCCATGGGCTGTCATAGTTCCCCTTTCACAGTGATTTTGTCAGTAAACTTTCCTTACCCAAACCCATGGAGTCTCTGCCTCTTTCTCCTCAGGGAGTGAGCAGCATATGGTACTCCGCTACTGTTTGGGGCTGAACCACCGCAGCCTATGAAATGAAAAATATATATGAACATTTGTGTATGTGTGTGTGAATATGTAAGCATTTATTTGAAAACCATATTATCCAGAACTGAACTTCAAGAAATATTTACAATTTGAAAAACTGTATTCCTTCCTTCTTCCCTCTTTCCCTCTATTACAGAAATGTAAAACTACAGGGATGTGTAATATAATAAGGTTAAAATGTTACAACAGTGTTTTCATTTGTACTATTCCAATGCTCATAATGCTGTAGAAAAGTTATAGAAATCTAGTATTATTTCTGTTATTTCACCACTGCAAAACTCAAAGCCCAGGAGTGGAAAAATTTTTGTGTGTGTGTGTGTGTGTGTGTGTCTTGGTGCTATTTGGATCATGACAATGCTATTCTTTCCTACTTAATTTGAGTTACATTCCCAACATATCTGTGAGATAAACAGAGTTAATTCCCAGTGATTTACACTGGAACTGTGATAAACCAGTGGTTTCCAGCATAAAACATAAAGGTGTTTGTTGTATTTTATTTATTTTTATTTTCAGGAAAGTTTCCAGAATTAATTTCTATGTAGTGAGAGTATATCTAAATAAAAACTTCTCAACAGATCTCAACATGATGAAATAAGTACTGATTTTACACTGAGAATAAAAATGGTACTAAGAAATATACTTTTTTTTGAGACTATACTCCTTTCTTCAGGACACAAAGTAAATGTTTTCACCATTGGGCTTTGTGGCTTATACTGTCCTTAGTAGCAGTTGAATTTATTGGTATTAAATCATGCAAACAGGAGAAAATTGTGTTCCTTGAAGGAAATAGAAAACTATTGAATAAATAGCAAAGTGATCCCTCAGCTGAATTCAAAATATTGGCTTATGTAAAAATTACCACATGAAAAAAATATCTTTAATACTGCACAAAAGATTTTGCATAAAAACATTCTGCATTGTACTGAGTCATCAACAGAAATGCTTTCTTTTTTTTTCAGTAGATGGGGAATGTTTTGGATAATAATAATTTATGTAAAAAATGTAATACTCCTATTTCAGCATGACAAAAGAAAAGAAAGAAAGAAATTTTAATAAGACTGTTTCAGGAGGGAATTCTGCTACAAAGAGGTGTGAATAAATATTCAAAAAGCCCCTTAAAAGTCTTTCCTTTTCAATAGTCAGTCTGTGTAGACAGTGATGTTCCTTTGTATGAAAGATTTTTGTTATAATCACCTATTTTATTCTAACAGTTTAGGTAAGTCTCTCTGGAAACTTGATATAAACAGGAACAAAATGGAATGTGCTTAGACTGAAGACACATGTTACTTTCATAGGTGGAATTTCTTTGCAAGTATTAAACTTCAGTTATATGGCTATTAGGTTTGCCTGGGAACTTCCCTGACAGTGACCCTTTTTCTGTAAAGCATCTTAGAAACCACATCATGTAGTGGACCCCTGTAATTGGAAGAAGGATGCTTGATGAGACCCAAGTTTATGTGATTTTGTTAGTTTTCCTTTGCTTGCATTGTAAATTGCAAGTATAAATACAATCTAGTCTGATTTTTCTGGGGAAAAAAAAGCCCTACATTATCCAGAAAGAAAGGTGTGAATGAAAAGAAGGTATTACAGTGCCTAGAACTCTTACTTTGAGCTGGGCAAGGTAATGCTAATAGTTACTTGTGATAAACAGTAGTCAAGACTCTCATCTCAATATGAACACTAAACTGCAGGTAACCAAAAGGCATCTGGAGCAGGTGTTTCTCCAATGTCCAATATTAAAAATTCATTAAAAAAAAAAAAAAGTGGAAAGTGAAAAAGAGCTATTAGGTCACTGTGCTATTAATTCTTAAACTGGATGAAACTGTGGGCCTGAAATACTTTTCACAGCCTATTCTTTTTTGTTCCTTTTTACTGAATGAATGAGTTGTTCTAGTTCTGTTAGACCCCCAACCTACATTTTGGGGATTTTGACCTTATCTGTACTTAGAGTGTAGAGTACTACAGGACTGTACAGTATAAGAATATGTCCTGGTTTCGGCTGGGATAGAGTTAATTTCTTTCTAGCAGCTGGTGTAGTGCTGTGTTTGGGAGTCAGGCTGAGAATAATGCTGGTAACACACTGATGTTTCTAGTTGTTGCCAAGCTGTCAAGGACTTTTCAGTTGTTCATATTTCCCTGATAAAGAGAAGGGAGGGGACACAGCCAGGACCCGTGACCCAAACTGGCCAAAGAGGCCAGTTTTATGCTCAGCATAAAAGGGGGGCTGGTGGTGGGAGGAGCAGGCAGCTCCAGGATGCGTGGTTTTGGAGGCGGTCCAGGTTAGGGACAGCTCTGGGCTGCACAGCCTGATTTATGCGATTCAGTGAAAAACTGCATTGTGTATCACCAGTTTCATATATTTTGCTATAAAGCCCTGTTATTATTATTATACCTATGTTTCTGCTATTTCAGTAAACTATCCTTATCCCAGCCTGAGAGGTTTTGGTTTCTTGGGTTTTCTTCTCCCTCCCTTTGCCCCTCATTCAATCCTCCCTCTCCCTCACCAAAGAACAAGCCGTGGTGCTTGACTCTCAGCTGGGGGAAAACCACAACAGCACACTAAGGAATTATTTGAGATAGATATATTTATTGCTGGGTTTGGGTTTATATTACATTACATTTTTGGAAGTCTTCACATGCATGATTATTACCATCTTCATGTATATACTAACTAGCAAATTTCACACTGAGTGACTTCTCAGAGCTATTGACCTTGTTATATCTAGCATATATATTTGTAAGGATAGCTGTTATGGAAAATAATTACAGCCAGTGTGTATAGAATGTTGCAGTTGTGTGATAGCTTCAGTTTGTTTACCAAAAATTAGAAAAATCAGGAAAACGATAGTTTGTTAAAGAAATTTTTTGGCTTGATTTCAAGTAGAATAAAAAAATTCAAGTCAAATGAAATTATTTTATTTGGGTAAGACGCCTTTTAATGTCATATTATTTTTTCTTACAGAAAATGTAATCAAAATGCTTCTTAAGAAATAAATAAAATTTAGGGTTTTTTCTTTAAATACCACCAAATTCTACTTCGTTGTTTAGTGGACATTGCCAGCAACTCTCCTCCAGATTTGAAAAAACATTTCAGTCAGTCTAAACTGAGGGGAGAAAGGTTTCTTGACTGAAAAATTTCACATTGAGGTTAATCATGAATATGCTTAGCTTTAAGACTGTAAAGTTCACTCTATCCTTAGTGCTGACACATTTAGTTTACTCTATAACTGTGCTTCAGCTAGCCCACAGGAACTGTTTTATTTATATAGGCTGTCTTAGAAAGATGCATGGACCGTAAAGCAGTGACTTGCAAATTTTAGTATGTTCAGAAAAATTTTGCATACTGACCTTATTTTTTAACAAACTGAGCGTAATTTACTTGCTGAAAGTGGGGATAACTCATAATGATTTGTCTCTTTTAACACTAATCAACAGCACTATGATAATTTACATCATCAGCATAGGATCAGTAGAAGGAAAGGGGAAAAATGAAAGAAATCAAAAGCCATTTTAAATCATCATAGCAGAAAAAAAAATCATCTCATAGATCTGTAAAGACAGTTTCCATTACTATTACTATTATGACGAATCAGTTAAGTTGATGTTGATGTACTGACAGTTTAATAAGTGTGTTTCTGCATTCTAGGTTCCACATCATATTCCTCCTTATAGTTACATCAATAAATAAAATATTATCTCTTATTTTACTGTCATAACCCTACAGAAAGCCTAAAGAGCATTAAGGTCTTGATTCAACAAAACACCATCACCATATTTTGCTCTAGGCATGCAAAATCATTCTTTTATGTGTGGACTTACTTAAAAATATGCAGAAACTTAAACACTTCACTGAAATGCAGTTTACTTATGTTGATTAGGTGCTGCTCTGATCTACCCAGACAATTGGAAAAACTTTAGTTATATCTAAAACCGGTCCTAAAACAGTTGGTTTTGAGAATTTTTTGGTTTTAGAAAATGGTACAACTAGAAAATTGTCCTCCTAGGATTGGCTTCCAACATTGGTGTGTAAGGGAAGAGTGACTGATGTCACCTGCATGGACTTGTGCAAAGCATTTGACACTGTCCTGCACAACATTCTTGTCTGTAAATTGGAAAGACATGGACTTGATGGATGGACCTCTTGGTGGGTAAGGAATTGGTTGGATTGTTGCACTCAGAGGGTTGCGATCAACATCTTGATATCCATCTGGAGACCAGTGATGAGTAGCATTCCTCAGGGGGTCCATACTGGGACCATCACTGCTTTACATCCTTTTTGGTCACATGGACAGTGGGATTGAGTACACTATCAGCAAATTTGCAAATGCCACCAAGCTGTGTGTTGTGGTCAACACACTGGAGGGAAGGGTTGCCTTCCAGAGGGACCTTGACAGGACTGATAGATGGATCTGTGAGAATTGCCTTAAGTTCAACAAGGTTAAGTCCAAGGTCCTGCACATAGTTTGGGGCAATCCCAAGCACAACTACAGTCTGTGTGAAGAATGGATTGAGAGCAACCCTGAGGAGGAGGACTTGAGGGTGTTGGCAGATGGAAAGCTCAATATGAGCTGGCAATCCATGCTTGTGGCCCAGAAATCCAACTGTGTCCTGGACTGCATCGAAAGAATTCAGATCAGCAGGTCAAGGGGAGTGATCCTCCCCATCTACTTTGCTCTTCTGAGACTCCACCTGGACTTCTGCGCACAAGTAGAAGAAAGACATGGATCTGTTGGAGCAAGTCCTGAGGACGGCCACCAAGATGATTGGAGAGCTGGAGCACTTCTATGAAGAATGGCTGGGAGAATTGGGTTTGTTCTGCCTGGAGAAGAGAAGGCTCCAGGCAGAGCTCAGAATAGCCTTCCAGTACCTAAAGGGGCCCTACAGGAAAGCTGGAGAGGGACTGTTTACAAGAGCGTGTCATGATGGGATGATGGGTAATGGCCTTAACCTGAAAGAAGTTAGATTTAGATTAGATATTAGAAAGAAATTCTTCACTGTGACAGTGGTGATGCACTGGAACAGGTTTCTCAGAAAAGTTCACTACTGGGAAGTGTTCAAGGCCCATTGGAACTAGATGATCTTTAAGACCTCTTCCAACCACACCATTCTATTATTTTATTATTCTAAGGGCAAAATCTTGGCCCACATTCTGGCTTAAGACCTTCTTTTTGTCATAGAACTTCAAATGAATGTTTATTGTGCTACAAAAGGAAGTAGCACCGAATTAATAATTTCTACTTTGCATATTTCTGTTCTGTACTTAAGCCTAAAAAGTGTTGTTTTGTTTTGTTTTGTTTTCAGTGTTATTTTTATTAGAGGAATTTCAGAATATACAAAAGAGAAAGGAAATTAAGAAATTAAAAGTAAAACTTTCAGTAGTTGTTGCTGAAGTTTTGGAAGGTAAAGATTAGTAATTCCCTTTCCCATCCTTCAGGTTAATTAATATCCTCAAATTCTTTAGGACTTAAATTTTAAACTTGAGTGAACAATCTGGAGACTTGCTATTAGCTGCACCTTAAGTGAATAGTATTTCTTTCAGTTCTCTTTCATTTGATGTTTTTTTTTCCATCTGTACAAATGCCAGCCAGGTTAACTTTTCTGGTAGTAGTAATGTCTACATCAGCAAGTCTGAGGAGACACAGATCAGATCAAAGTAGTTGGTGTTTAGGCATCTGCCCCTGTCCTGGGTACTGTTCTGGGGGTTGTTTTGAATAGATTTAATCTCATTCACTAATTCAAATGTGCTCACCACACAAGTCGTTTGAAGTCATCTGAGGCACTGACCTCTGATTAGCATCCTTATGAACCCATTGCTTTCTAGACTGCATTTGGTTCATACCTGGCATGGAGTTTTCGATTTCCTCCAAATAGGATCTAGTTTGCATAAATTAAAAACACCCTGTAAATGGAGTTAATTAATTTAAGGAAGAATATGTTCAAGAGATTCAGTTCAAAATGCAGTAAGTTGAACCAAAGTGCTAATGTAGATCCAGTCTTATTTTGTCAACACAGTATAGAATTTTTTAAAGAAAAAAATAGTCTGATATTGTCCACAAGAATTTTCTGACCTAAATATAGATACTATAAGAATTTGAAGTAAAACTTACATATAACAACTCCACACATGCATACTGTAATGAAGAAACGTGATTGGTAATATGGATGGAGTTATGTTCTCCCACAGGGTTTAATGTGTGCTTAATTTTATGCAATAAATCTTGTCATATTTCCATAGGATGGCCCAGGGTTTATTGTATTACATCACATGAAACTTAAAAGCATGAAAAGGAAATTCCAGGCATTTGATTTCTGGTGTGTTGTGCAAAACTCTCTGAGTCTTGCATTCCTCATCTACATAAAGAACTATGAGATGTCTTCTTTCTTAAGTGGATGTTGTAATCTGCTTTGATATCCATAAAGCAAGTAGACCTTGCCTTATTGAAAGCTCTTGAACACCTTAGATACTTTTATATCCATCTATTCTTGTACACCTTGGTTAGCATCTTTAGGATCGTGAAATCTGTTAACAAGAAAAAAGTTCTATGAGCTGCTTAGCTTCATAATGAGGACTAGGCAAGACAGAAATTCTACTCAGCAAATACTGATCTGAACAGTATTTTTACCCATGCAGAAATGATGTCAAATGGAAAGAAAAGGAAAGAGGATCTAATTTCTAGAGAGGTTATGACTGATAGTGACAGAAATTTGGTATTTTTTAATCAAAGCTTAAATAAAAGCGGGGCATGTGGTTCTCAGTCTCTCATAGTACAGATGAGAGTTCTTCAAGGAGTGAGTTATGGATAGGACTAAATTACCTATGTATATTCTGTAGTTGACAGATAATGAACTCAAAATTCTCATTTTTAAACCAAATGGTTGCTGTTTCAATTACTAGTGGATATCCATCTAAAAAGCTGCTTTTATCATACCTGGGTTAGATTATGTCTCATTACGGGAAATTGACCTATGAGAAATAGCAGCTCATCAAATACATAAATGACATCTTGTTCAAGATCTGCCTATAATTGAAATTTGTTATTCAGATCATGGGTTTGTAATATAGGAGTGCATGACTTATTAGCCTGGACATGGAATTCGGTTCCCTCATGCTCTGGCAGCAGCAAAGTCTGCATATATGGTCATGTCCTCCTAACATCTCATTAAAAAATTATGTTAAAAATGGATATCTGTATTATTTACAAAAAACCAAAAAGGCAGACATAGACATTACCATCAGGATTTCTTGATGTACATGATGCTGTTTATACTGTAGAGAGAGTAAGTGATCTTAAGTTTTCTTTTTTAACTTACTCTGTACCAGTTGCTTCACTTTTAAAGCATCCATTTTAAAGTGTGATCAGTGTCTCTAATTCTGTATGCATAAACACTTGGACATCGTACACCTGTAATTCATGAGAAGGGAAAACCTATTTCTAGGATTTTATGCACACTTACTACCTGTGTGTGCTTAGCGTTAATGACACTTATCATTTACCAGAATTAAAGTGCATTTTGCATTGCTATGTGAGAGGTTTGTGCAGGCACAGATGGTGGCAAAAGGGATGCCAGTATGAAGATATAGCTCTAAATGGACTAAGTTGATGATTTTGAATGCCCCTGATAACATTTTATATTTTTGAAAGTTTTAGGGTCTTTATTTCTAACAACACATTAAGGATTCACTTATTGTTTTCCAGCTCCCAGATTTATTCTGTATACTTTTTTAAAAGGGTACTCAACCTTAGCTTGTGTTGTGTGGACACAGGTTTATGCTGCATTAACTACTTGGCTGTGTAATTTTGGCTTCTGTATATCTGTTTAATTTGTTGGATGTCTCTGAATATGGCCCTCTTTGTTTATAGCTTACTCCTGCCTCATCATAGGCATGTGCAAACAACTGTGGGTTTCAAAGGGTGCAGTTGGCAGAAAGGGCACAGGGACTTCAGCCAGAAGCAAATAATAGTAGGCAAGAAAGTGTGGATAAAATAACCTCTTTGGTGCAGTAAGAAAGAAATAACCTACCATTTGCAATATTTACTTGGAGGAATTTGGAAACAGGGAGGATGATTAGAGAGTTTAGGAAGAATTAGGAGCCTGTGAAAAGATGTAAGAGGATGGACCACACACCTCAGAAAAAAATATATATTCTATTCATACTGTATATTCTAGGGAGACAAACGTACATAGAACTTCACACAGATACGGCCCATGTGCTAATCAGGTATAATATATATTGTATTCTAAGCAAGCTGAAAGCTCAGCTTCAATACTAGATTAAATTGACTATTCTGCTTTCCACATGGAGATAGCTCTGGTATGTCCTAAGGCACCATTTTTTAGCAGCTTTTTGGGGGATGGCAAACTATGAGTGAGCAACGTTTTTGCTTAAAGCCAGCTTTAATGAAAAGCTTGATTATTCAGTTCTTAAATTGCAATTGTTAAAGTATTTTGTATAGCTTTTCACTAATATTGTGTATGTTGATCTCACTGATGGGAGGAGTTCATTGCCTAGCCTGGATATATTTATTTGAGAAGAATTAGTATGGCTTCTGTTCCAGATTTTAAGGATATAGGGTAAGAGAAAATGCAGGCAAGCATAACATTTCCTTGTTTATTAAGCAAGTGGTGTTATTTCTGTGGGATGGTTTAATCTGAAATCATTCTGACAAGGATGCAAATCAGGAGAAGGATACCATTTATGCTGGGAAAGACAGAAGTATTCTTTGTTACTAATGTTTTTCAGTTTCGCACTTCATGTGTTAGAACTGGATTTCACACACACACACACACACACATGCTTGTATCCATTAGGCATATGCCAAAATCAACACTCCAAAACATGACTACTCATACAGGTATGGCCCCTACCAAGGTTCAGAGTAGAGTCACCACAAAACTCGAGTGCTAGCAGATATGTAAGATGTGATTTGTCTTAGGAGAAACACCATTTTATGGTGTCACTGTGGCTTTAGCACAATGTTTATAGAAAAATTGTCTTTCTTAATTACTCTTTGACTGCTTTATAATTTTCTGTCACATTGATTTTTCAACAAAAAGAAGTTGTTTGCAAGGTAACTTTTCATAGGACAGATTTCCTTTTTTTTTTTTTTTTTGTTTTCCCTAAGCAAAAATATAGAAATATCTAATTTTGGAGGGGTTTGGTCTGGTTTGGTTTTTTACTTAAACTATTTTACCCTGCTATAGTCCAAGGAATTTTACTTTAGAATTAATAATTATTATTCAGACATTATGAAGCTTGAATGAAAGATTCATTCATTTTTTGCTGTGGAGTTGTTCACTGACAGGATTGAATTTCCATGATGCACTCTCGCCTTGACAGTTGAACACCTTGCTTGGTTTGGAGATCTGTTCTGGATAGAGAAAATAGTCCATGGGTGTTGTTAAACAATACATGCATTTTAGTTCTGATCTCAATGCTCCTAAGCAGTTCAGTAAGACAAAATGAAAACACAAGGCGCACAGCAAACAATTTTAAAAGATTGGCATATTTTGCCTCAGTACAAAAATCCAAAGCAAAATATCTTAATCTTTGTTATCCTTTCTTTCACAACATTTTTAGTTCCCCTCTTATTATTCTTGCCCTTTTCTTACTGTGTTAACTGCCAGTCTATCTTAAAATGAATCTTCCTCTTTTCAACTGTATAACACAACAAGCATTCTTTTTTCCCCTGGCTCTAAACTGGAACTTTTGAAGAGTCTGATCTTACCCTTCAACCAGAAACAGGAGAAGAGATCAAAGAATGCAGTCCATCACCTTCAGGTATGCTACTTTTATAATTATAAAACATTTCATGTGTAGGTGCTGATATCTCTGAAGTCATGTCTCTGAAAGTATTAGTGAATATCTACTTCCTTAATGTTTCTGTACTGCCACAGTAAAATCTACAGAGTTAAATCATGAAAGTGAGATAAAAATTAAATTAAATACTTCAGAAAATGTGATAAGTGTTTGTGCTAAATGGTTAAGAAATAATTTCATTATTTTATCAGCCTGCAAGCACTCGTGGGTTCAAGAACAATTTGGAGCCAGCTATATGGCATTCATGCAAAATCTTACAGTAGTAAGAAAAACGTTTTTTGTGGGTTAGAGCAGAGACATTTTGACAAGATTTGAAATATAAAAATTAAATAATATATAACCTACTTGTGAAGGATCTTATGAATTCTAAAAGGAAAAATCTCACTTTACTATAATGAAATATGTAAAGTTTTAAAATCTGTCTGATCATTGTAATTATTATAATAGGGAATTCTGCTGTCAAAAAAGTGATGACATTGTAGACTTCTTCACACTTATGGCTGTTCTCAGAAGAAGAAATATAATTCTGAAATTTTTAACAAGTTATTCTTTGTTTCTACACTGGCCAGCTTTTACAGGAATTTATTTCAAATAGCAATGTATTCAGTTTTCATTTAGTGTATGGTGGATGTAAAAATCACATAACAATTTAGCATGCCATTTAAGCAGCAGCAACTAATCCATTCAAATAGGTTTGCCTTAGATCTGCAGATGTAACTCTTTACAATAAGATCAATACATAATGTAATAAATACAATAAGAAATTAATAAATTTGGTATGATGCCAAATAAAGGCAGTGGATAAAAATATCATTTGTAAAATAACAATGCTAAACACTGAGATTGTAGAAGGAGACTTTTCTGAAAATACTGATGAAAACCAGAACTGAATTATAGAAAACGCTTCCACATTTCCATCTTCAGTTGCATAAAAGAAAAAGGAGGACATTTATTAAAACTGTAAGTAGAGGGTCAGGATAAGAGTTTTGTCTCCCATAATATCAACAAGATAAGATATTAGTATGTAAATGTTTCCCTCCTTGGTCTTTACCTCTACAGTCATCAAGAAGTACTTTCTGAGGAACATACAACAGTGAAGCTAAGGAGCTCCACCACTAGTTTTACTAGAGATTGCTTCCTGAAACAAACAGATATTGCAGAAAAAAAGAGAGGAGGTGATAAAAAGAATAATCTCATTTGTACCTATGTGGTAAAAGCTCCTTCTATGCAGAGACAGCAAGGAGGTAGTATGAAAATATTTTTTGACTACCTAATATATGGGTGTTTTCACATTCACTGAGGTAGAAAGTAAGGAAATTGGGAAAAAAAAACCCCACAAGATGAAGTTTTCTTCTGATCAGCATAAGAGAATAATAAAATCTTTTAGATTGGAAAGGACCTTTAAGATCATCAAGTCCAACCGTTAACCTAGCACTTCCAAGTCTACAACTAAACCATCTCCCCACCCACCATGTCTACAGGACTTCTAAATACCTCCAGAGGTGGTGACTCAACCACTTCCTGGGAAGCCTGTGAAAATGCTAGAAACCCATTTGGTGAAGGAATTTTTCCTAATACCTAATCTAAATCTCCCTTGGTGCAACCTGAGGACATTTCTTCTTGTCTATCATCTGTTACTTAGAAGAAGAGATCAACACGTACTTGGCTACAACCTCTTTTTGGGTAGCTGTAGAGAACCACAAAGTCTTCCCCAGCCCCTTCTCCAGATTAAACATACCCATTTCCCTCAGCCGCTCCTCATAAGACTTGCATCGTAGACCCTTCACCAGCTTCATTGTCCTTCTGTGGACAGGGTCCAGCACCTCAATGTCTTTCTTGTAGCTAGAGACCCAAAACTGAACACAGTGTTTGAGGTGCAGCCTCACCAGCACTGAGTAAAGGGGGATGAGGTCCTGCTGGTCACAATATTTCTGAAACAAGCCAGGATGATGTTG
Source organism: Zapornia atra (assembly GCA_013400835.1). Lineage (NCBI taxonomy): Eukaryota > Metazoa > Chordata > Aves > Gruiformes > Rallidae > Zapornia > Zapornia atra. The sequence continues at coordinate 8,910 of VZTU01027143.1, read as the reverse complement.
GCCTTTTTGGCCACCCAGACACACTATAGGTTCCTATTCAGTTGGCTGTCAACCAACAGCCCCAGGTCCTTTTCCAACAGGCAGCTTTCCAGCCACTCTTCCCCAAGCCTGAAGCATTGGATGGGGCAACCTATATCAAATATTATGATACAAATATTTGTGGAATAAGTTTGTGTATGTTTAAGTCAGGGAAATAGCTTCAGAATTCAGGCCAATTCAAAGATGAGATCCATACTTTTCTGACTGAAACAGGATTTTAGCTAGGTGAGCTTCCTACCCACCACTGCTGTGCCTATATTCAGTATTGCCTGTGTATCTGCCCACAGAGTTAAGGAGTGGCCTAAATTACAATTGCAGAGATTCATTCAATTGAAGAAGGAAGGCTTTTAAACATTTCTAAGAATTAGGTAATTTGAAAGGTAATTCTATTTCAGAAGTTGATATTTCAGCCCTTGCAACTATGGAGCAATTAGCTTTTATTTTTTTTTATTTTACCTAAACTGTAATCTGTTACTTGTTCTGCACTCTGATTATATGAGTCAGGTAGGAGAGAAAATGGAACAACTTAATTTCATATCTCTGATCCTTGCTCTTTCTACTTGATTCTTGATCTTTCTACTGGTACTCTGCCTGTTTTTAGTGAAACAGATGAGACCTACGAGACAGGACAAAAATTACCATCCTTGTTGTAAGTAAAAGTACAGACTCTCTTCTAATCTCTGAATTTCATATTTTATTTAAGATTTTAAGCCATGAGCTTGAGGGAGTTTTGAGGAATTAGTAGTGTAAATGATACCCTATGTATGATGTCACAAACTCAAACTTGGTTACAAAGGTAGGGAGAAGTAACCTCAACAGCAAAGGCAGTTGTAGGCAAGACAGAAGTGAAGGTCTGAAGGGCAGAGGGGAGCTCTGGTTTTGACAGCCTTATATTGTGGGGATGCTTTCTTACTCAGGTCATGTTTTATTCAGATAGGAAAGTTCATGTCTAGTGGGCAAAGCAGAATCATTATTATAGAACTTAATTAGTATTTATTGGTGATCTTTCTCAGAAATAAAACATACAAGAGGAGAATATGGGACCAGGGAAGGGGTCCTATGGAGAGTCACAGTAAAGGGAGGAGAGAGTTAGGGTGTGGGAGGCTGTGAGAGCTATCTTTCAAAATGGTTGAACATTTTGAGAAAAGGAGAGATTGGAGAACATGAAGCCAGACACACAAATGATTAGAGAATTTTGTATGCAGATATTTCCCTACATATATTCGTGACCTTGTGAACTTCCACTAATTGTTATGGTCAGCTATCAGTTAATTACCAATATGTGCACATATTGTATTTTGTACTTTTAATATACGTAAACACAACCATGTGGGCTTTAAAAAATCTAGCTCTGCTTGTTATGTATTTTCTGTTTTCTACTCATGAACCAGAATAAATGACAGATACATTTATACACAGTTCCAAAAAGCAGGCATGCTGGCAATTCTTTACTTGGACAACAATGATAAATGCTCTCTACTTCCTATGAAATCAGGAAATCACTTGCCTTTAAGCCATCCAATCTAAGGGTATTAATTATGTATTACATCTCATGAACCTTCTAAATTTAGATAGCCTTGCAGGGACTGGTGTGATTTATTAATATACTGACAAATAATTAGCTGAGGAATGTATCATGTATATTTCATCTGTAGCCTGAAACTTCAACCTCTGCCACTTGGGAACTTGAAAAATCTAAGAGTCTGTCTATCACTTCACTAGTTTTTGAAGACTCACTTTTTTGCCATTTTGTATAGCTAAAATACAACATGAACACTGATGTTGTTCAAAAGTGATGTTTCAGCACCCCTATACTGATGGTGTAAGTAATGTTATAAAAAGAGTGAAGAGGGCTTCTGAATCAATCCGATTAAAGACTGCTAATGAATGGAAGGCTCTACTAAGCACCTGGTTATGGTTCTTGGAGACTAATGCACTTGAACCAATGCTCCAGCTGGTTGAACTGCGGTTATGGGAACAAAGGAAGCTGTTTTCAGTACTATAGCCTAAAGCCTTGTGACTGTTTTTATTGTTAGAGCTATTAAAAGGGTTGCAACTCTGCTTCATTAGCAAGTAGATTGTTTTGAGCAAAGATTATGGGGTACAGAGATCAGAGATAGGATTGCCAAAGTCATTTCTGTAGTGTAGAAGGCATCCTAGAGCAAAAATCCTCAGCCAGTCTGCAACTTACAAACTATATAAGTTTTAGTATAAAACTTATTATAGGCATCGGCGTCTATACAACTTCATGTGTATCAATACTGCATAATTATGTTTTAAATTCCTATATTATAAGAATATGAATAGAGCAAAGTTAATCACAAATCAGAAAATGCAGAGCTATCATTGCTCTTGTGACCTACAGAAATGTGTGCTCCACAGTTAAAATTGTTAATACCTTCCTTTTGGTCTTAAAATTTATACTTCCCTAGTAGATTGTTCTTCTTGCAACATGTTTTATCTGTATTTGCCTTGTCTGACTCAGTCCTGTCCCATCTCTCTTACTACATCTGTCCTGTTCATTGTTTCACTCTTTGTTGCTCCTATTAGATGCAGCTGTGTCAAAAGCCATACTCACTTTCATCGATGAACTATAGCGTACTGGGTCCCTCTGTAGGGATGCAAATTCCCCATGTCTAGGAGCACTAAGCACATGCACCACCCTTGGTACAGTTAGTAGCTTAGCTTTTTGCCAAGCTCTTGATAGTCCCTCCACAGTGCGTGTATAGACTGAGGTTTTTCAAGATCATAACTTGAGCTTGAAGTATTAGCTGCACCTCAGGGGTGTATTTACTTTAAACTGTATGTTTATAAAAACATATCTCTTGGCAGGCTCATGCAGATTCAGGAAAGAATGACAGAATAACCTTGGAAAAAAGCCAAATGTCAAGGGACTAGTATGAAGTATTACTCTAAGTGGTTAGCAAATGGCAGAAGGCAAGGGCGAGATTTTCACTGACAGTTACTCTCCTTTCATCACTTGACTAGTAAGCACACTCTTCAATCAAAACTCCTTTAGTTCTAAGCTCTCAGTATTTATTAGCCACTTTCCTACACTGTCATTCTCCAAGCAACACATTTCCTATAGTTGACTGCAGGAGTTCTGAATCTGTTTCCCATTTGTATTGAAACAAAATAAGTAGCACCTCCCAGCAGCAAAGTGCTGTAAATCAAGCAAAAATTTGTCTCTCTACATCATCTGTTTTTGCCAAGCCAGTATCACTGTAAGTATTCAGACCTTCACAGAAGGATAGATGGCAAAAAAATTGAAGATAATTGCTTGTTTTCAAACCAAAGTTGCAAGGCTCTGATGAACTTCACCATAGAAACTGTTGCAAAAACAAAACTCCAAATATTCTAACTACAGAAAATTGCATCCAGGCTGTGGTTAATGGTGATGAGTAACAGAAATTGCTTCCTAAAGAACAGCAAAAACTGTTTTAGCAGAAGTTCTGGAGATATTAGCTGTAGAGAGATGTCACCTTTCCGTAAAACAGATGGACATAAGTTCGGAATATGACAGTAATTTATCTTCTCTTTTCTTAAGAGTTCCTCAAACAAATTCTAGTCTGATTCAACTCCTCAATTTCATTTTGCTGTTGATGGAGTTTTCCTGTCCATTCACTACCTTTCATGTTGCAAAATGTATATATATATGGTAAACAAATGCCACTGGAATGTGCAGATTGTGTGACTTGCCTATGAGGATGACTACTATTCAGTAATTTACTAATGGAGAGGTCTTAATAAAACTGTATCTTATTATAAGGACAGTGGAAGTTAGTTTTCCATCAGTATTTGCTATATAAAACAAGCTAAAAGCATTGCACAACCTCCTACATAGCAGCATAGGCTACAACATTATATGTTTAGTGTTATGTGTACTAATAGGATCATTGTTAGCCCAGAGAACCTGTCAACACTTTATAACCTTTTCTTTTTAAATGACCCTCCTGGAAGCAAGCCCACGTTTGCTACAAATAAGGTCATAGGTACTAAAACACTTTCAATGAAAAGGAAAGACCAGATTCACCAGGTCTGTTTCACTGGCGGATGCTGCTGCTGAGCAGACACTGGTGTCAAACTGTGCATGTTGCAATACCCACTTAAGCACCCTGGGAGACCGCATGAGTGTCTGTATCTGACAAAGACTCCAAAACTTTGGCTCCCAGCTAAAGGTGAACTGTCACTGCTCTCATTAGAAATGTTGTTGCTTGTTTTGGAGGGGCTCTCACTGCCTCAGGGAGACAGAAGACTTACACAAATAGATTAAACTAGCTCATACTTATCGTGAACTATGGGGAAGTTTCCCCTCTCTCTCTTCAAAGCAAATACCAACTAATGTGACTGTAAAGGGATACAGCCTTCATTTTAATTAGGCAAGACTCTCTTAAAAACTAAGCTCAACTCTTATTTTGCAAACTGTGTTGCCCAAACTTCTAAATAGAGAGATATTTCTGATATTCCTGCACTTTGATGTGTCAGAGACATCACTGAGTTACTCTGCAAGGATGGCTTTCAAATTGAAGTCCACCCTTTTCTGTTCTACTTTGAATTAGCTGTTAAAGCTGCTTAAACATTCTATCACATGCTTTTGTTGACAAGTCATTATATCAGCTGGAGACAATCACAAAATATCTTCTAATAAATTCATACAATTCTGATAACAATGCATAATTTCTGCCATGACATGATTTTTTTGTGAATGTCTTCAGCTATGAGTCAACGCAGTCCATATTGCCTACTCTAAACTATCATAGAAATTTACTCTCTCCACTTACTGTATACTCATTTTCTAACTACCAGTCTCAGGTTAGGCTATACACTATCATTAATTATCACTTCAAATATAATATAAAAATTAAAGTTATTGCCAGAAATTGGAACATTTTTGTTCCCTGAATAGTTCAGGCTAAGTAATGCTTAACTTAGTTTACCCATAGAATCAGGAAAATTTAAATAAATAATACAAAATAACTTTCTTTTAAAATCAGTAATGACATTTCCTTTCTCTTTGGGTCAAGCTGGGGGGCTGCAGGCTAGTGAAGAGGCATGGACATGTGGAGAATTTTATGAGTGCTGGGAGATGTTAGCAAGTGTAGAAAATTTCTTTTGGATCCTTATTCCAGCAGTTTGGAAGGGATGAATGCTTAGTAGTCTAGAAATAATCTTTGATGAATAATAAAGGAACACCTTATAAACCTCAGAAATCAATGAAGCAGAAAGGAGCCCATCATCTGCAGCAGCTTAGAAGGGGATGAGGCAGTCTTCCAGTTCTATGTCACTCCCTATCCAACAACTTGTTAGGTGAAAGTGATGTCAGAAGTTTGTAAAGTAAGGAGTGCCTCGCACAAGGAAAGACCTGTGTTAGACAGTATTCTGTGGTGTGCCAGAGGTGTGAGTTTGAATTGCAGATCTCGTTTTGTGATTTTTTTGCTTTATGACTCCATGCTATTGAGTGTTTACCTGATTGCTTACATAGACATTTCCTGGGATGAAGCTGCTTTGCTTTTAATGCCTGAATGGATAGTTTTATAGGTAAAACTTATCAACTGCTGTCTTAATTTCCAGTACTTCCATGTCTCAGGACTTGACAAATTTTATCTTGTTTTCTGCTTTAATTTTCTCATTCCTTCCTGTCCTGTAATCCACTGTCTCTTTTCTATTTTATGAAACTTAAGATGGCAGATTTTATCTTTCCCCTACTTATTTCTCACTATCTGTAGAGATCACTATCTGTAGAGATGTCAACCTCCCTTCTGATCATCCCTCAACCTTAGTCCTATTAACAAAGAGATAATTGTGTTTAACTAGTATTTTTTCTCACTGCTGCCTTTCACAAGACTTTGCCAGAAGCGCCCCCAAAGCTGCTACTTTAAATTTCTTCTGAAATTTCCCTTTCCTATAATGCACCCATGAATATTATAACACTTCTCCCCATAGCAGTAATAATTACTGTCGCATTATTTCCATGCAGTCCCCTGGTAGTCTGTATCCATCTGCCATATCCCATCTTACTTGCAGCTTGTAAACTTCTTTATAAAGTTCTAGGTAGGCAACAACATCTTGTTCTGTGTTTTCACAGGGTTGCTGAAAACTTGCCCCTTGTTCTGTCTCCACAGACCACTGAAAAGGAGGTGGCCATTTCCCCCTGCATCCCATACTTAAAATATTTATAAAGATTAATAAGATCCCCTCTTAGTCTTCTTTTCTCTAGGCTGAACTGTCCCAGATCACTCAGCCTTTCCTCATAAGGGAGATGCTCCAGGCCCTTAATCATCTTCATAGCCCTCCTCTGGACTCTCTCAAGGAGATCCCTGTCTTTTTCACACCAGGGAACCCAGAACTGGACACAATACTCCAGATGGGGCCTGACCAGGGCAGCGTAGAGGGGGAGGATCACCTCCTTCCACCTGCTGGCCACACACCTCTTGATGCTCCCCCGGTTCCCACTGNTCTTGATGCTCCCCAGGTTCCCACTGGCTCTCTTAGCCACCAGGGCACACTGCTGGCTTGTGGCCAACCGGTCATCTACCAGGATCCCCAGGTCCTTCTCCACAGAACTCTCCTCCAGCAGGTCATCCCCCAGCCTGTACTGATACAAGCAGTTATTCCTTCCCAGGTGCAATATCATGCAGCAATGATTCTAAGAGACTTACCGTCTAGACTTTTGTAGATACCAGTAACATATTTTACAGCAATGGTATTGTTGAGTGTGTGTACCAGCACACTGTAAGCTTTCTTGTTGGACTATCTCCGAGAACAAGAAAGGCTACAAGGGACCCCAACACCAATCATGCAGCTCTGGTAAACAAGAAGAGGAAGATTAGGGCTATAATTCATGGCAAAAACACAGTGATGAAGACGAGTGGGTGAAGTAAACGACCACCAGAATCCTTCAAGACCACCTAATGGCTGTAGTACACATGCAGAAAAGGGTGGAAACCTATGATAATGAAGTCCCAGAAAAGTAATGAATATGTTAATCAATTCTCAGAAAGCTCATGAATATGTGTGTATAACCTGCATATAAACTGTCCAACTAACTCATTCAGCGTGCACATTAAGCGTAGTAATCCCTTGTGCTGCCCAGCAGTGTAAAGAATGCCTGCTTAATAGTCACCAAGACTATTGAGTTTTGATTTCAGCTTTTCATGGCATCAAAGGAAAGAGGAACTCAAATTGTGATCATAATTGTCCTTATTATGGATCCATATTACTGAATACTGACTATTTAAGCCAGGTGGTAGGAATAAAACAGTTCTTACAAATAAACAGCAACATAAAAGAAATTTCGAAACTTGAATTTTTGGCTGTTGTATTCAGCCTCACACTGGATCACAGGACAGCAGAAGATGGAAGGCACCTCTGGATATAGCCTAGACCAACATCACTGCTAAAGCAGGTTCACCTAGAACAGGTCATAATGGTCAAATAATGACAATAAATTTTGGTTTAAAACTTTAAAGTATTTGGGGGTTCTTTATTTGTAATTTTTTTTTTTTTCCAATTCTTGGAAGACGATTTGATTGTAGCTTTTATTACAGTGGCAGTGAAATAAGGCTCACAGTGTTGGTAGTCTTGTGTTTCAGTTTCTTCTGATGATGTTAAACCACTTGTCTGAAACTCTTCACATGTGCATCTTAGAGTTGGCTGAAATTCTTGGAAATATTACCTAAAATAATTGAACCGTGATTGAAAAAGTGGATAGGAGAGGTATGACCAGTATGGCTAAAGTGTTTTCTTGAGCCTATGACAACTATATGTTTTTGTGTAAGGGTAGTACAAAAGAAAACTGTGATACAGCAACAGCTTTAAACAATTTGGTAGGAGAAGTAAGGGAGTTTCATAAGGATAATTATCTGCAAGGACACATTTGCTCTCTGATCATGAAATCACAAGCGTTAGGAAAAAACTGAATTAAGAAAATCAGTTTAGCCTTTTGGTTATACTGAACAGGGAAAAGAGAGAAAACAAAATCTGACTCCAAACTCAGCTTTGCAGAAGGGACTGTAAAAACAATATCCATATTTCATAAGGCAGGAAGAGTCAGTACCTGGCTGCCTTTCTTCTTTCTAGCTGCCTCAATGAGTTGACTTGTCATTATAATCCTAATTGATGGTACATGGCCACACTTTTTTCAGGGTATCATGAAAAATATTTTAAAAGAAAGTGAAGGAAAAGTTCTGTATCAACCTAGCTCGTATGTTCTTCTTAACTTTTAACAAATTCCTTTTTAAATTAAAGAAGAACCATGACCTACTCTAATTTTTTGAAGGATATAAGGCTTTTCTGAATTAATACCTTTTTTAAGACTGGGACATGAGACTTAACTAGAAGATATATTTTTTAAAAATATTCTTTATTTTAAAATTGTGGGGAATGCAATTTATCCATGATATATTTTCCCATGCTGTTAATAATTAGATATATCTGAATGTCCTGGTTTTGGCAGGGAGAGAGTTTGTTTTCTTTCTAGACAAGTAATGTTATGTTTTGGATTTAGGATGAGACTAACTTTGGTAACAGATTGTTGGGTTTAGTTGTTGTTGATCAATCAAGAACTTTGCTTCTCATACTACCCTTCTAAAAAGATGTGGGGCACTCAGGAAGCTGGAAGGGGCCACAGCCAGGGAAGCTGATGCCAAATGACCAAAGGGATATTTCATACCATGTGACATCATGCTCTGTATATAACTGGAGGGGTTGGTAGGGAGACAGTGTGACTGAGGAATTAACTGAGCATTGGTTTCAGGCGATGAGCAATTGTGCTGTCAATCAATTATTTTGTATATTCTGTTATTAATAATATTTATTTTCTGTCATATCACACTATCTTTATCTGAACCCACAAGCTTTACCTTTTTCTTT
>VZTU01027141.1:0-55005 GCA_013400835.1 Zapornia atra | reverse complement strand
GGGATTGGTGAGATTTTTAAGGACACATAAAAACCTCTCCTTCAACTGGTACTTTACTTTTATCTGGGGTTTTGTTGTCCTTTCCCTTCATCCTTGAAAGCTGATTTTCTTATTTTAATAGTGTTTATTTGAAACTGTTCCTTATATTTTTCAATCTAGATAATTTCCTTCACATTAAAGAGCAAATATTAAAAAACCCCATATAATCTTAGTGTTTAATATACTCTAGTAACAGTAAAGCATGTGAAACACATGCTAGTAGCAGTGGCAGTAGTAGTAGTGGTAGCATTCAGATACAAAAATGTGACCTGGTTTGAAGTTTTACTTTGCATTTCATAACAGAAGAAATTTTTCCATGTACAAAATCTGTTTTTAATGTTAAGTCAAAGTCTTAACATTAGTTTTGGTTATGTTACAGTTCTTGATAACTTCAAAACCAGACTGAGGGTTTTTTTTTTATATGAAACTATTTTTAATAACATTTCAGAACATAAGGAAACAAAATTGATATGTTTGCTACTGATTGTTTAGCTTTTCTTAATTAAAAATTTGTGACAAGGAGCCGTAGGATGAATGTTTTTCTATTTGCTTTCACACATCAAACTGATGGAACTATTGCTGAATAGTCTAAAATTATCCAGCTTTCAAATTATTAATAACAGTATTTATGTTTTTAAAAAGCTGGCTGTAGCTAGCATTCCAGCATTCACTCAATATATACTAATCTTGTATTCTAAGGCAACCCTATCTCCATGAGAAACTAATTTGGACATTACCCTTATATATTAAAAAAAAATATTAAAAGTACTTAAGTAAAATAAAAATATGTATAACATAACTAAAANCAATTAAAATACATTTTAGCAGGTCATAAAATTAATAATATTTAAAGCTTGTAATTAAAATTATTGTTAAATTATAATAAACTATAAGAATTTTCATTATCTGATGCTGCTTAAATTCTGCTTGGATAACCCATAACTGACTCATTCTACAGAAAGACAAGTAGAGAAATTATTTAAAATCAAATTTCCATTTTCTTAATACCTTTTTAAAGGATAAAAATCAACATTGTTATAGACTGTTTTTCTCTCTTATAAGAAAGAAAAAAATATAAGGAGAAAATATGTATGGATACTACCTTTTCCTCAGAATATTGCTCTTAAGAGAAATACACTTCTGAGTATAGTTACATGCATGTGTGTGTGTGTCTGTGTATTTAGATAGGGTCCTTTCAGATTCTTTTGGAACTGTTAAAGTTTATCCTATCACGTCCTACTTTGACTAGAAATCCTGTGGTTTATTGCTCCTTCTGTAATAAAAGCTAATAACAAATGTTACAAAAAATAATTCAGATGCTTAATGCTTTCTGCATTTTTCTTGTGACAAAGACCTTGTTTTATTCCTTGTCACTGCTTCAGTATTGGTCTATTTGCACCAGCAGACACTGGGTTTTAACAACCTTCTACCACAGTTTTGTCAGTGGCCCCCACATACAGTGTTTTAGAAGGAGGAAGGGTTCATTTATTATAAATCTTTGGATAGCACAGGATATTTCTACTCACAACAAAAATACAATTAATTCAAACACATGTTCTAATTCTGTATCCCACCCAAAGTGCCAATAAGTGTAGCTCTAACAATACGAAGCTGTGGTACAGTACCACCATGAGAGTAGTTTGAAATCCAGGTGACATTTTTACATTACCTTCTCTATGAAGCTTTGTTTTTATTAGAAATTACTGCCTTAAGGAAATAATTCAAAGAACAAGCAATGAAAACATGCAGATACATTTTTATGTCAAAATTTTGTAACAAGATGTTGGAAAATATAATTAAAAGATCAATGCAAATGTCCAAGACATTCTCTTTTGAGCACATCTGCTTTCACCCAAACTTCTTGAATACCCCATTCAAGTTGTGTGTGTTTACTGTGATTTTCTGATAAAATCACACATAGGGAGTGCAAATAAAATAATAATAAAAATTGCAAATATACTAACGAGTGTTGCAGCATCTAGTTTTTAGGCTCATGTGGAAACCAAAATCTCTGAGTACAAATGTGTGGGGAGGAAATGAATTAAGTGAAGACAGAAATGAGAAAAAAAAAAAAAGAAAAAAGAAAAAAGTGCAGTATTCTGGTTGCAATTTCACCAAATAGCAAACTATAGCACACAGACATTCCTGAAATCTTGTCTCAACCAAGAATGAATATGCTAATCCATTACAAAAGTATGCTGCTATCTTGACATGTTCAGTCTGAAAGTGTGAACAGTTAACACTGTGGGTCAGTAAATGTGAGTTGTCTGCTTCAAGCAGAGATCAGTAAAAATTCCTGATTAATTTTCAAGATTAAGAGACTAATTAATGTGATAGTACATAAAGAGGTGAAATCATCCACCATCTGTGGCAACTGTTTTAAAGGAAAGATATTATCGCAGCTTTTTTGGAGTTTTTAAGGAGATGTAGGGATCACTATAGAGACTTCAGTGTAGTAGATTCCTTATAGAGAGTAATGACAGATTTTGTTCCAGTTTAGGCAGAAAATAGACAATAGGCAATTAAAGACATTTTTTGAGATGCATAGAAGTGGGAATGGATAACTTCAACATACAAAGATGTCAAAAAAAAAAGTATGATTTTCCCTTGTCCTCGCACACTTTGTTATACAGGAACTTCTTTAACCACTGTAGGATAGTGTTTTCCCACACGCAAAGTGTTCTGTTTGCCAGAGCTCAAAACACCCCAAGCAACCAAACATAACCCAAACAAACAAACAAAACCAACCCAAAAAACTACCAACAACCAGCAACCTTTAAACTTGAATTAATTTGGAACTTCTGATACAATACCCCATGACTTTTCCCCACAACTTCCAATTGAAAATGGCCTTGGACAGAAGAAGGGATAAGCTCTTCAGAAACTGCTTGCCTCCTCACATTTTTATTGATTGCAAAGAGATAAACTAAGCCATGTACTTCACTTAAGTCTTTCTCATTATTTGCAAGGCTGAAAATTAGGTTTCAGCCAAAATACCTCCACAGACTTGTGCTTTACAGTCTTGAGGGTAGGGAAAATTTCTGAGGTAAATTAGGTTACCTGAGTAAAACGCCACAGTGCAGCTGTAATTTGTGGATCATATATCCCGTATCATGATTTGAGGCAAGAAATAAATCTTGCTGCAGGACAACAGCTATTAATCTAAATGATAATATTTCAAAAGACAAATTAATTTAGATTTTAAGAATCTTATAACATCTTTCACTATTAGGTCATTAATGCATTATTGTAACATCTTCAGGAATACTGTCCACTGGTTATCTGTTATATATGATTTGACTCATTATTCCTGGTGGTATGAAGGGAAAAAATGACATAAGATCTTAATTTTACTGTTTCTTCTCAGTTCTCTATAACTGATTCTATTTCTTTTCTTCCTCTATTCCACCATCCTTGGGGTTCAGTTTTGATTTTTTTTCCACTTATTTGATGGTATAATTTACTTGGGAGTACAGGTGGTCTATGGTAATTCAGATAGATATGACTAAATACTGTGCTCACTGCATACAAAAAAAGGTAAAGAAGGGGTTATGGCTTTGGCTGCTTTTCCTTCTACAGTTCCTCTACTACACCAGCATACAAATTACAGTTTACCTGCAGGCAACAGATCTGGCACTGTTTTATGGCATATGTTTATCTATAAACATGTGCAGTGTATACTAAACAGTACAGTAAAGTGGTCTGCCAAGTACAATCAATAATGCTGCCCTGTTTTCTTGGCACACATTTTGTGCCAAGGGATGTCAGGGTTGCACAGGAGCCACATTGGTGGGGTGGTTCCTGTGGGGGACTCCCTTCCTGCTCTCCAGTGTTACATACTTGTCACATAAACAATGATCTGTACGTTCTGGACTATAAAAATTACTGTCAGTGAATATTTCCTCTTAGGTATTAGAGCAACCTCTTTACCTCCTATTTCTTTTCCCTCAAAATTGATTTTCTGTACTATTTTTCTGGACCTAGTTTGGGGTCTTTTTTTTGGGTTTTGGGTTGTTTAGTTTTGGGTTTGGTTTTGGTTTTTTTTCCCTTTTTTTTTCTCCCTTATTGTCACTTTTCTTACTGGAAACTTCTCTAGCCTGCTTTTCTACTAACATGGATGTTCCCTGAAAATAACTGTCCCTTTTTGACCTCTATGTTAGTGTTATGGGGATTAAATAAAATCACTGAACTGTTGAACTTTGTAAATTCTGGTTTAAGTGCTCTGGAGTGTGACCATTTTATTAACTAAACCCCTGAGCATATTATTATATTTACTTCTTTCACACACTGTTACTCACTGCCGATTTGAAAGAGTAGCTTTGTATACATTGAATATAAAATAAAAGCCCATTACCATGAGGAAATTTTCCTTTAAATTCAGCAAGAAATTTTTCTGTTCTGGTCAGTGATTTCACTGCATTAAACATTTCCCCACAGTAACCTAAACTTATTTAAAAGACACCTTCTGTCAACATCTGTTTTAAATTTCAGATAGTCCTATTCTTACTTCCATTCTTAGAAGCGTGAGTACTAATGATAGCAGAAGGACAGAGGAAGGTTTGAAATAATAAGCACAACAGAAACAATATTTTGGACCAAACAGTTGTTGATGTTTTAAGGGATACTTAAAGAATGCCTAGACAAAGACAATATACAGACTAATTTCCTAAAATTTTCTATGATAACAAAGTTTCCATGTCTGTATTCTAATCAAAGAAGCTGCAAAATCACACAAAGTAGATTTAATTTTCTTAAGGAAAAATTCTGTCTGTTTATGCTGAATGAAAGCTACATTCTACCTTCACTGAAAACTGGAACAGAATTAGTCTTGATTTTAATAGTCTTAGGCCTATATATTTCATTAGTTCATCATCATCACCATCTAGCCGTTCTGTTCTCTTTTCTGCCTTTTTTGATTTAATTAGAAAACTGTTTTCTTCCTCTCCTCAAACTTCTTACACTAAGACACAAAGCTTTTATTCTTTAAACACCATACAGTTTCTATAAGGCACAAAAAGGAACCAAAATACAGACCGAAGTACTAGAAATTGCATCATTCAAAACACGACATTCTGTTTCTCCAGAGGAGTTATCTTGTTCTCAAAAAAAAAGTAGTCACATATAGATGGCTCTGCTCACATCTTTCTGGTCTCCAGGTGTCTGCTTTAAGGTGCTTTTTACGTAATTATGCGCTTGAGTAAGCCAGAGAACACTTTAAATAAAACTAACTATCCCATTATTATTCAAATAAAATAATTTGCATGAAGAAAGTACTGAAAGTCAGGCTTCTTTAACCTTCTTATTCTAAGTATTAGACTTGCTTAAATACTTCTAAAATTGCTATTCAAAATGGCTGAATATATGAAAGCTGAACAGGACTGTGCTCTGAATGTAAAACAGAGGCCATCTGAGATCATTACACAACCACTTAATTTCCTGTGACATTTCAACAGGAATTAGGTTATTGTATAGGAAGCTTCTATATTCAAAATATCTCTTGGATAGTTATTTTTATGTTTTGTAGGTGCCTTTTAATTACTCTCACTTCACACTTTGTTTTCTTCTTTATTCCATTCAGAGTGCACATAATTATTTTTTTTCTCTGCTAAAGATGTGAAATATTTGGACTCATATTTACAGCAAAGTATGATAACAATTAAAATACAGCACTTGCACAACTTATTTCTTATTGTATTGACTTATAATATTATAGTAAGAGATTCTATACATAGTACAGGAACAATTCTCTTAGCAAAATTTTATTTTAGTTGGTTTTATAATGACGTAATGCAATATTGTATGCTCCAAGAGATATGTCTGGTTTAGACTTCAACTTCATTCAGACTGATGAATTTTTATTTTTAATGTCAGCTTCAGTGAATTAGTTGCTTTCAAGAATAAGACATTAGGGCGATGTATTTCTTGGTTCTCACTGAAAATAACCGATTATTTGGTTCTCTCTGAAATCTTATTTCACCTCACTGCCTTGGATCAACGTCTTAACTTACTTATTTAGTGGTATATCCTGAGACTGATTTTTCAGTGAAAATCTGCAAGAACTTGGCTATGTTATACATCTTTGCAAAAATTTGCAGATGGTAAGTAAAGATCTGTCTGGTCTCTAGAAGATCTGACAATTCATTTCCCCCAAAAAAACTTTTAAAAATTATCTGCCCTCCAGCTTCAGTTATTTTCTCTTCAATTTTTGTGTTCACTGTTCTTCTGTATATAAAATATGATAGAAGGAATTAGAAATTATATCAGTCCTGTTTCTGCTGCCTTTTGGTTTTAAGAATACAGAGCAAATATAGCAAAAAAAAGAGAAGAATTTGGAATACAAAAAATTCGAAAGGAAAAAACAAATTAGAAGTCTAGTAAAAGGTCACAGGATTTGCTTAAAAGGGAGACAACCACTGAAATTCAGCCATTCTGCCACACTGCCAAATAAATATGGGAACCATTGTAAAGGAAATTTCTGAAGGGGTTAAAGACCTTATGCTATGGTAACTTTAAAATTGTAACAGAATTAGGCTAGGGCTAATGTGTTTGGGATTGTTTTTAAGACTGATCAGTACATATTCCTATATAACCTGGAGTACGCTGATGGTGGGTAACCCTGTCTGGAGGCCAGGTGTCCACCAAAGCCATTCAATCACTCTGCCTCCTCAGCTGGACCGGAGAGAGAAAATATGACAAAAGGCTCATCTGTCGAGATAAGGACAGGGAGGGATCATTCACCAGTTACTGTCATGGGCAAAATAGACTCAGTTTAGGAAAAGTAATATAATTTACTACCAATCAAATCAGAGTAGAATAATAAGAAATAAAACCAAATCTTAAAACACCTTCCCTGCATGCCGTCCTTGCTGGTCTCAACTTCACTCAAATTTTTTCTCTACCTCCTCTTCCGCCAGCAGCGCAGTGAGGTCAAGGAATGTAGTTGCAGTCAGTTCATAGCAAATTGCCTCTGCCACTCCTTCCTCCTCAGAGAGAGGACTTCTCACACTCTTTCCCTACTCCAGAATAGGATCCCCCTCATGGTAAACAGTCCTTCATGGCAGACAGAACCTCTTCAACATGAGTCCTTCCCATAGGCTTCAGTTCTTCACAAACTGCTCCAGCATGGGGCCTTTCCATAGGTTTCAGACCTTTAGGAACAGACTGCTTCAGCATGGGTCCCCCACAGGGTTGCAAGTTCTTCCAGAAAACATGCTTCATTCATGCTTCATTCACAGCACTGGCAGGTCGTTCCAGGACTCTCCTCTGGCACAAGCTTCCCATAGGGTCACAGCCTCCTTCATGTGTCTCCACATATGGGGTCCTCCATGGGCAGCAGGTGGAGATCTACTTTATCATCAAAATTCATGGGCTGCAGGGGAATCTCTGCTGGAGCACCTCCTCTCTCTTTTTCTTCACTGACCTTGGTGTCTGCAGAGTTATTTCTTTCACATATTCTCAGTCCCCTTTCTGACTGCTAACGCCTTTGATGATTTGCTTCCCCCTCCCCCCTCTCGCTTCAATTCATTAGTCCAGAGGTGCTACCACTGTTGTTGATGGGCTCGGCATTGTCTNCCCCCCCGCTCCTCAAACCTTGCCACACAAACCCTATATTTCACTAGAGTCGGACTGCTAACTTTTTCCACTTTCAGAAATATTGATTGAATTAATTGATAAACTTCTTTTAAGCATGGTGTAAAAGAATGTTTAGTATCATTTTTATTATTTGGCATAGGAAAAGTTCCAGCAGCTTCTATTTCCTTGATTCTAGACTCAGGAACAGAGAATTTTGATATACACAATTAAAAGACATCAGAAACTGCACTGAATTTGAGGTAGAAAAATCAGAAACAGAGTTTGTAACATGAGATACTCTGCATAAAATTTCTGATATAAGGAGTAATGTCAAGTGCTTTCTTCTCAGTGAAGAGATTAAATATTTTTAAAATAGTACCGATATAGTGGACAATGTTCTGCTTTGCACTCTGATTTAAGATTCATAGCAGTGGTGCATCATTGCTAGCAATTAATGGAAGAAATGTTATAATTTCCTTAGTCATTAGTGACTTTTCTTCATCTTTTGCTGCACCAGCTAGTATCATTCAGGTATTGTCACTGAATGAACAGAATAATTAATATTTTCAGAGCCAGGGGTTAACTCAGCAGTCCCATTTAAAGACATCAAAGAAAGCATTAAAAAATTACAATTTCAAGCTAATACATTGTTTCAGAGGATACTACTGAAGGTATACTTTTAACAATTATTTCCTTTTTTTTTTTTCATAGAGCTATATTTTAACTCCGTGTAAATCTACGTAAAATTACATTTCAATTTAGTAAGCCTGCAACACCACTTTTTGGTGTAAAGTACCAGAGTATATGGAACAGTGATTTCTCCTGTACTTAGTCTACAAAAATTTTTCAGGCCACTTACAAATGTAGTTCACTGCACAACATCCTTTCAAAGTAACAGACGAAGGAGTTGTGAAAAGTGATTTAATGAAGAAGGAACAGGATGATCAAGTAGCTTTCAGATGAGACTTATTGTGCTAAATGAGACTCAGATAAATCACATTCCATGGAGCATATCTGTTTCATATGCAAGGAATTGCCACCTTTCACATAACAGAAAGAAGTAAATACTATAGGCAAAGAAGAGAATGGGGACTACAGGCTACTGACAGATTCTCACCAAGTGAATAGGAAGGACAATGGGACCAGAACAGCAATAACACAATCCATCAGAAGCCTGTAGCTTGAAACCTGTGTCACCATTCTTTTACAAATCACAGTGAAAGAAAGTGGGGAACAGAGGGTAACAGACTGTAGTTGTAACATTCTGCAAAGTGGTTCCAACGTCTATCTATTCTTCAGATAACCTAATCCAGAAAGACTGTTTAGTCTCAAAGAAAACTCTTTAACTGTGACACTTATTCTCTGGAAGAGTTACCTTTTGAGTTGTCTTCCATATCTTGTCTGACAACTCCTGTGGGACAGTGTCCCACAAGCTCATGTGTCTCTTCAAAATCACTCTGAAGAATACTTTCTGTGAGGAGGCAGATAGAACCTCTGTAAATGGCCAGAAACCGTTATTCTCACTCTCAGAGGCAATGGTAATCCCATAGATCAAAACAGTCAATTTCTGTTATCATCCTGCCAAATTAATATAGAAGTTTTCATTAAAAATGTATTTACTCCCCTCAAAACAAGTTTTTAACTTCCTGAAACAATTAGCATTTTGAAAAATTAAAAGAGGTCTCTCATTTCTTCATTGAGTTCCCTACTGTGAGATATATAAGGTACTGTGAAGTGGAAAACTGGAAGGTACCTCATTAGTGCATTTTGATGGACAAGGAGAAAGTAGGAAAATACACGCAGCATACTGCTTTACCGGCAGAAGCTCTGTGTGCAACCTCTCCATGTTGCCTGTTAAGTGGATGGCAAATCTAATCAAGATTATAATAAAAAAGGATAAACACTCCCAGATCTGTTCTTTCTCACAACATCTTGTCATTTCGTCAATTCACATCCCATGCAAATTCTGCTTTTTAACGCAGAACAGATGTGAAAGTATCTTTCTGCTTTTCTTGGTATCATGAAGAGAAAATATAAATACACAAAAAAAAAAATCCAGAATGATATATTTAACTCTTGATTCCAGAAGCTAATTTTAAGATAATGTTATTTTGAACTAGATAACCATGGCTTCCAGTGACTTCTGAAGTAGAAAAACTACTAATACATTACTCAAAGGAAGAATTCTGCAATTTGTTACAGTAACCATGTCATTGGTCTTCCAGTGCCAACAATGAATAGCAATCAGATAAACTAATTGATCCATGTGAAAAATATTCTTCTTTCAGACTGATACGCTGAATTAATCAACAGTGTAATTCAGACGGCAATATGGACTCTGTCTGTACATCATGAAAAAATCATTTATGTTTAAGTGCCAGGGAGCAACAAAACTACCCTGTGACAGGAACAAGGTGAGGGGGATGCTAGTGCAGACCATGCCTTCATGGATGGGTGCAGTCCCATAGGGGCTGATAACAGCGGGCAGAACAAGCGGGTGCCAAAGGTGTGCATCAACAGCACCAGACAAGTCAAAGGAACTAACCATGTCCAAAGTCCATTTATTACAAGGAGGAATGTGCAAGCAGAAGTAAAAGGAGGCAGGACTTCTGACCAGATGGACTCCGGTTCCATTCAGAAACAAGGACTGCAAACCAGAACTAAAGGCCTGCACCAAACCTTAAAATTATATTGACTAAACAAGATCAGATTTGTGAAACATGTCTAGTCAATTAATACCCGAGTCAAGATGGTGACTTTGTTGATGTTCATGCTGCGTTATGATTAAAATATGTATGAAAAAACCAGTAAGTTGTTACAAGGAAAGTGTGTATCTATGTATACAATCCAAGAGATCAAAGTTCAGATATCTTCAATCAGCCATGAGATCTTTATATTCATGTTTCAATTTGCTCACTGAAGTGTGTTATTGCTTTCTTGAGTGGGAGAAAAACAATTTCTATTTGTATAGTACCTTTTTTATTGCAGCAATTTGGGTAAAATACCTGTAAGTGCAATGATAAAATGAACCTATCAGACTCATTAGAGCAGTGAAATCCTTCTACTTCAAGCTGGCAACACGCTGCATTTGGGGGGATTTGTTAGTGATATCTACAGACAATTGTAGGAAAAATCTAAATATTCGTATCTCAAGCAAAATGTTGACCAGATAACCTACTGAGACTTCTTTCTAGGGAATCTTTTGTATGCCTCATGCTACTTTTCCCTTGGTCCTTGATCAAGCAGATTTCAGGCACGAAGGACACCTTCTTAAAATTGTATGTAAAGACAGAAATCATGATGCAAGTTGAGTTGAAGCTGGCTTATGGTATGGTGGTCTTAGATGAAAATAAATTACTTCACAAACCTGGATTGTCTGGGAATTCTGCTGAAGATAATGACAAAGCAATATCAGAGTAAGGAATTAAGAGAAATGGGAAGAGAACACACCCTTTCTCTGCTATTTTTGTCTTTTCCTGGGAAGTTAATGATATCTTTCTTATTGTAGCAGTCTGATGCATCTGTGGTAGCATGTCTTCTATTTACATTAAAGAAATTATTAAAGCCCTCTGAGCAGTCCAGTTGAAGGAATTACCTCTTCAGCTTGCCTGAAAAGGTAAAGTAGATCAGGTGGAAGGACTATAATTGCAAGTCACCTTTCTTAACTTTCTAGTGAGAACAAATTAATGACATTTCTGAAGCTAGTTCAAATATGAGACAGAGACAATACAAAAATTTGATCTTTGGGACCATGTAGAAAGTTTTCTTCAAGAGTAATGCATTTACTGTGAAACTGATGTTTACATTCATGGTGGAAGTGAGTAGATTTTAATGTGGGCAATTACTCAGCTGTAGACTACCCCTGGTGTAATTAACACACCGTAAAATGTCTTTGTTTCTGGATTTAGTACTCTGTATGCATGTATTTGGAATCACAAATACTTGGCAAGATGATCAAGGCAAGAACCAGAGATGATACAAAATGTGATTGTAGTCTGTAGGCCTCTACATTCCTAGATTACTCCAAGATTTCAGAGTTAGTGTACAGACCTTAAAGACTCTTCTTTCTTGAGTAAACAATTGTATGTAAGGCAGATTTAGCATTGTAGCTGGTTGATACAAATGGAATAGTAGCTTTGAAATCTGTTATTAGTACAAAAATTGTGAATTTAGGTGCTTGAAGAGAAAAAAAACCTAAGCATATAGTGAGTGAAAAATTTACTGGGGAGAATCCTGGAAGATTTACTCTGAAAACATGAGACTTACCTGAACAGTTGCTTGTTTAGCCGTCATGGAAATCCCAATTTGTCAGCTCATATGAGCAGAATTTCCTTTTACATGCTATTCTAGAGAAGGTTCAACAGTAAGATTAATGACTGCATTGATTTGTCCAGACACTTGTGAGATGGTCTGCATACCACGCTGGGAAGAATGATAATGATGAATTAACAATGTATTCTTTACCTAAGTAAAATTTCTTCTAATCTCAAGTAATCTTATTTGCTTTCTGCTTTGAGAATTTAAATATTTTACCCTTTTCAACACTCTCAATTGTTGTTTAAATGATTCCTAGTTATGATTATTGTTATACATATAAGCTTTCATTCTTTTTTAGAATCCAGATAAATTCTATTCTTTGGTTATACATTGTACAAATTACTTGTTCATGATGTGAAACAGTATTTTCTTTGTTATTCCAGAATATAGTAGGACAATTTTCTTGTGCACTGAAAAGGAAGAAGTGAATGTTTCTGTTCTACTCCTATACTATTTTTATGACTTTATTTGCTTTTTAAAGTAGAAGTGGTTCCAATGTTATACAAAAATATATTCATATTAGTGTTATTCCTCATTTTTACTTGAACTTTCAAGACTTTTTTTGACTTTGTACTCCACTGAATTTATAAATATATTATAGTTAGATACTTTAAAAGAAAATACTATAAATAATTATAATTTCACAGTCTAGATATCTGAAGAAAAAGATTAAATGTCACCATTAACCCAACTGAGCTTAATCTTCAGTTTTAGCTGGTGCATTCAGAACTGAAATTTTAAATACTCAATTTATAGACATTATCTACTCCTTTATTTTGGTTGTAATTAAACTAAATAAAGAAAAGCATTATTGATAAGATATTAAAAAGAAAAAAGAAAGTATCAAAGATATAAATTATTGTTATTATTAATAGTATAAATAAAACCACACACACATAAAAAAGCAGTCCACGGTTTGGACATGAAAGGATTTGGAAATACCTGATGAAAGATGAAAAATGTGATGCTTTATTTATCAATGTCTCAACGTGCTAGTAAAAAGGTTATAACTAGGCAATGCAGTCTAAGATTACATGTACAAGACTTAAAAGATGCTGAACAAGTCACTTCACCTCTTATGTTTCAATTGCTTTCTCTGCAAAATAGGGATTATGAAGATAATTATCTCATTTGTAAGCAGTTTGAGATCTGCAAGTAAAAAGCAATATAGAAATGCAAGGTGTTACTCTCAACATCAATGGCAATTAAATTTGATCCCAAGAAATGTAAATTAGGAGTAGCTCTACTGATTTGAATTACAAATATTCTAGTTTGTAGTTTTCTGCTATTTATAAAAGACTGAGAAAGAAGCTGTGGTAATTTAAATGCACAAAGATATAGGATCACTGTTAAATAAAAACAGATAGGCAAATGTTTGACAGATTACCTGGAACACTCATGCTAGAGTGTCTTTTAATATCAGCTCTCTCTGTCTTTCTCCCTGTGAAATGTGGTGGACCTGGAAGCACAAGGGAGAAAATAGGAATATTTTAGTCCAGCAAACATATGTTATTTTCTAGTAAAATTAAGAAAACATAATAATTACAGAAGAAATTCTGAATGGAAAGAAACAGGAATCAGAGTGACCATGAGGATAGAAATGTTTTTCTAGATTTTCCTTTATCTCGGTGGTGAGCTTCATTGATTTGCATATTATGTAAACTAACCAGTATATGTGACATAATATTACTTAGCAGTATTTTTTTAATAAGTATGACTGAAAAGTTAAAACCTTATAAAAAAGGAAATATTATTATAGCATTATTCTAGAAATAGTGGTACGAATTTGCATTCCAGAACTTCAAATTATTGCATAACATTTTTTGAGTTTACATTCCAATTAATTCAATTAGAAAAGGTCACATGTATCTGTCATATCATAAACCTGTTCCACCACAGAAATTAAATACTGCTGCTATCCCTCTAAAGTCTTTCTTTATATCTGAGATCATCACAAAGAGATGGTCAGGAAGCTGTCTAGTACATGTCTAATTTACAAGAGTAATTTTTTTTATTTAAGGGTGAAAAGTTTTGCTGTAGTTTCTTGCCTTTCTAGCAGACTTTATGTAAATAACTTTCTTGACTTGATAAACTAACTTGGAAAAAAAGAGATCTCAGATGAAAGCCATGGCTCAGCTGAGATTGGGTCTGTACTTTTTAACAAAAGAACCTTTAACATGACATTGAGGTTAAAACGGTATTTTCATAGCACTTTGTGGTTAACCCTCAAAAGGTGGTGTTTGTGGTGGGTTGAACCTGTCTGAAGGCCAGATGCCCAGCAAAGCAGCTCTACCACTCTGCCTCCTCAAGTTGACAAGGGAGGGAGAATATAACAAAAGGCTCATGGGTGGAGATAAAGACAGAGAGAAATCAGTCACCAAGTACCACCACAGGGAAAACAGACTCAACTAGGGGAAAAAAAATCTAATTTATTATCAAGTAAAACAGAGTAGATCAATGAGAAATAAAACCAAATTTTAAAATACCTTCTCCCCGCAAGCTCAACTTCACTTCCAATTTTTCTCCACCTCCTCCTCACACAGTGGGTTGGGAAATAGGGGTTTCAGTCGGTTCATGACACATTGTCTTTGCTCCTTCTTTCTTTCACTCGTAACACTCTTCCCTACTCCAACTGTGAGTCCCTCCCATGGGCTTCAGTTCTTCACAAACTCCTCCAGTGTAGGTCTCTTCCAAAATGTGCAGTCCTTCAGGACCAGACTGTTCCAGCACGGATCCTCCACAGGGTCACAAGTCTTGCCAGAAAACCTGCTCCAACCTGGGTGCCTTTCACTATAGTTTGCAAATCCTACCAGGAACTTGCACCATCTGAGGCTTCCCATAGCCTTCTTTAACTGAATCCACCTGGTCCAATGTGAGGGTCTTCCATGGACTGTAGGCGAGATCTCTGTTCCACCATCATCCTCCACGGGTTGTGGAATGACAGCCTGCCTCATTATGGTCTTCTCCATAGGCTGCAGGGTAATCTCTGCTCCAGCACCTAAATCACTTCTTCCTGCCCCTTTTTCATGGACCTTGGTTTCTGCAGAGTTATACTTCTCACATATTCCCACTCCTCTCTCTGGCTGCAAAAGCTGCTTTTCATGTTGGTTTTTTTTCCCCTCTTAAATTTGTTGTCACAGATGTGCTACCACTATCACTGACTGGTTTGGCCTTTGCCAGTGGTGGGTCCATCCTGGAGTCAGCTTGTATTGGCTATATCAGATATAGAAGAAGCATCTAGCAACTTCTCACAGAAGCCACCTCTGTAACCCCCGCTACCAAAACCTTGCCTCACAAACAAAAAACAGTGTTGCTGCAGTGATTTGTGATGCCATGTCTTTAAACATATTGCTTGCAAATTTCCGACTATAGAAAGTACAAAAGTCCTAAAGGCAACAATACAGCTGGTCAATTTTGAATCATGTAGGATATGTGACATTACTAACCTCAATCCAGTGGTTAGTTCAGATCATGCAACCCCCCTACACCTCACCCCCCCTCACCCGCAGAGTGCTATCATCATCCTATCAATAAAAAATATTTTTACAAGACCTGGAACATACTAATAATTTCCATTAAAAATAACTTAGGGCAACTTTTTTTCATTACTGCAATCACCAGCCATTTTTACCATTGAGTTCTGTAAACAGGAATTGAGATCTATCTAATTAAAAATAATTGTTATCTATAACATATGATGTTCCACAGGACTTCACTAGAAGAGTTTTAAATTCAGATTTTGTAGAATAAATTAAATAATATTTTCCCCTTCTGATATTTAACTATTTCCCTTAAGACAAGTATGAAGTCTGTTGAGATGTAGGATTTTTTTTCTTTTTTATAGAATAAGGGAAAAATATATTCCTTTTTTGTGTATTTTATAAACAAAATAAAACAAAATAGTTTTAGAAGCAAATAGTTGAACTATGTAGGGCTTAAATGAGGCAGTGTAATTATAGCTTTACTGATAATTAAGTCAAACTGCTTTGAAGAAGATCCCTGTGTGCAGCTTTTCTCTTTTGTAATATAATAAAAACTAACACTTCAAATTCTATTTAGATATAAGTACTAGCAATGAAACAATACCAAATACTAGCACAGAGTTCTAAGAATTGCTAATAATTACACACATTCATTAAGAATCATAGAATGCTTTGGGTTGGAAGAGACTTGTCTTCATAGGAAAGGTGCTTTAGTCCCCTGATAATCTTTGTGGGTCTCCTCTGGACTCACTTCAACAGCTCTGCATCTTTCCTGTACTGTGGACCCCATAGCTGGACACAGTACTCCAGGTGGGGTCTCACAAGAGTAGAGTGGAGTGGAGGGGCAGAATCACCTCCCTCAACCTGCTGGCCACGCTGTTCTTGATGCAGCCCAGGACGTGGTTGGCCAGAGTGAGTTTATTATCGATCAGGTCCTCTTAAGGAATTCTATGATTCTATGATTAAGGAGATCCACATTAAAGACCTTCTCTATGCTGTAATTGTCTAGGGTGATTACAGAGCCATTTTGGGTCAGATGGATGTGGTTTCCAGATTTATCAGCTCTCTTAGAGTGGCTGGCATGTAACCTTCATTCACATTAGAGCTACTTCCTATTCCTATTCCGAAATATTTAAACCTGTAGTTTAAATGTAGTAATTAAACCTGATGGAAGTGTAGTCATTAAACCCACTTAATTTAGACCAAGAAAACGCAGATCTGTTTCAGATTGGCATTCACTGCTTACTGTTTTTTTCACACCAGTGTGTACCAGTACTGGATGTTTCAGAGGAAGACATGCGGAACCTCAACAGTAGGCAACATCTCTAAACTTTATGTTATTCAACAGAAAAATACTTATACAAACGGTTTATACTGGATACACAGTTTTGGAAGCTTTTGAATTCCTTGGGAACCAGTGCTGGATTCATCTCACTAAACTTCGAACTTCTAGTCTTTCGCTCCTTGTCTAAGCTAGGCTTCTAATGTGAAAAAACAATAGAAAACCAAGTTAGTATCTAGCATGTGGATGCAAAAACTACTGTGAACCTCTGAAAAACTCAGATTTTGAGAATGCTGCTGTCACAGTAATCAAAATATCATTTGTATAGGTGGTTTCATACTATGCCAATGGGAATCAAGGGAAGAAAATGGATGGGAATAGGAGGGAATATCTTTTCAGGAGGAGAGTCCACAGGTAGTAAGTTTAGTGAATTATTCTGAACATGCTTTTAAGAGGCTGATTTTGGTAAAGTAACTCTCTAAAGGAAAATATTTTAGAGTGTTAAAGAATGCCTGAGAGATATTGTAATATAATAATATTAAATATATATTGATTAATTTAATACATATACATTATCAAAATTGTTCTCACAACCTGTTAAAAGAGGACTAGAAACACTAATAATTTATGCTGAATTTCACCCAAAAATGTAAAAAGGCAACTTTGAGACATTTGACATTGACAGTTACAAAACTGTCATACAACAGACCAGGCATTCAACATAGGGACCTATAACGCTGTGTTGCACAACTATTTAGGTTGTGGTTCATCACACATTGCCTCTGCAGTTCCTTCCTCCTCAGGAAGAGGACTCCTCATACTCTTCTGCTCGCTCAGAGCCCCAGTAGTACTTTCAATAGCAAGACTTGTGTAGTAGACTACTACCAACCCTGAAAATGTCAGTAGAATATTCAGACTATATCCCATTTTGATGATTATTCTTGTATAATTTAGAGATTATTTCACTGTATGCAATCATGACTGAGAGCTGATTAGAACACAAAACGAGTTTAAATGAGAAAAAATCACTTTACTATAGGAAAAAAAATAGTTTTTAGTGCCATTCTTGAGCTGTGTAAAAGGGCATATGCAAGTCTTTTGCTCTGGGATTAATGTCACATTCCTAGGGTATATTTATTCATGGAAGGCACCTAACTGTGAGCAAACATAGGTTTTTGATGCTGCCTTTTAGCCAGGAAACTTCATGGTTTGAGAAGAAATACCTTTATTTGTTGCTTTCTTGGGGGCAAAATTAAATAGATGCAGAGAATTAGCTTATCCTGGGGATGTTTGAAAGGTGGTCATAGAGCCTATAAAAGAGCAGTGCATTTGCTTCCCCTAAAGACTTTTTGTTTCAGATTATATACAAACCTGATAAAATTGATCTCTTTGCAAGTACAAGATTTCAAGTATATATGCCTGAAAAGCTATCAAAAAGTATTAAAATCAGCTGATGATATAGCTGATTTCTGTATATACATATACACAAATATACTCATTTCTGTACAGGCAAAATAGAATGAAATATTAAAGTGTAAACAATATCATAGTATAAACTTTTTTTTTTCTCTTAATAAAACAAAATCATTACTTGATCCATGGATTTAAAATCCAAATCTCCACAGTTTTAAAAATGATACTCTTTTTTTTTTTTTTTTAGAATATTAAGGTCCAATGATTCCTATGATTTTTATTAATTTCTCCAAATATCTAGACTGGAATACTTGCTGTCATCTACTGTGTTTCTAAAATAAGATTTATCAGACTTTCCCTATTAAAAAGAAATCTTTTTTGCATACCAAAGAAATATCAGGCATAGTTGTGGTTAATTTGAACAACTGGTTCATTCCAAATAGACTTCTATGAATGCTGAATTAAATCTGTCACATCTTTTCCATCTCTTAATTTGCATTTCTTGTTTCCGGCGGTAAAGTACTGTAAAGAGAATTCTGCAACAATCTGTGTAGCATTCTGTATTACACAATTTTGAAGTAATATTGGCCCTTTAATGTAATTATTCTTTACTTTGAAAATAATTAAATTTAAAAATAAATAAAATTCTGATTCTAATGTAGATTAGCAGTGACACGGCACATCCCCATAACTACTGACCAAATAGCTCAAGGAACTGGAAGAGACAGAAACAGAATAATAAAATAGTTGAAGTTGGAAAGGGCCTCTGGCAACTGTCCAGTCCAAATCCCACTGCTCAAAGCAGGGTCACCTACATCTGGTTGCTCTGGGCCACGTTGTGTTGCATTTGACTGTCTCCAAGGTTGAAGACTGCACAACCTCTCTGCAGAGGTAATGTCTTCCAGTCTTGGAAGACTGTGAGCACCGTCATTGTAAAATGTATTTTCTTATGTTTAAATCTAATTTCTCGTCTTTCAGTTCATGGCCTTTCCCTCTTGTCTTCTCATTGGCACCATGGAGAGAAGTCTGCTCCTCCTGCTTTACTCCCTGCCTTCAGTTATTTATATGCATTGATCGGATGACCCTGGGCCTTGTTTTCTCCAGGATGCACAGCTGCAGCACTCTCAGACTCTTCTTGCATGCCACATGCTCCAGTCCATCCATCATCTTTGTGGCTCTTTGCTGGAGTTGCTCTAGCATGTGTCAATCTATCTTATACTGGAGAAGCCAGAATGGAACCCAGCACTCCAAATATGTCTTACCAGAGCTGAGATGAAAACTGAATGGCATCTTAAAACCAAACATTTACATTTAATCATTTATCATTCAAACATCGATCATTTGCATGGTTAGAATGTGTTCAATATTTAGCAGCACTATTGCAGCTCTTCTGAGCTAAGTCTTGAATAATTTAACACTGAAATATTGGGATAATACAAATCACTTAAGTACTGATATCTAGTTCAGAAAAAGCAGGTAGTTTTACAAGCTATCAACAAACAATTGGGGTTTATTCCAATAATCACAATACCGGTTTTGTAATTTGTTTATTTTTAAGCTGGATTTTTCATGGTATCTAAGAAATTTGCTAAAGCTTCTCTAGGTATTTTGTGAAAGACTTGGTCTTCAGAAACTTTAATTGCCTTTCCTTGTGTGCTTGTCATTCAAACTGAGAATACAATTTAACACTGAAAATTTTTTTTTTCAAAGTAAAATATAATGAGTGGAATAGGAAATAAATATTTCTTACTACTCTTGAAAAGTCTTTTGTCTTGCACAGCCCTAGGAAGAGAAGTGTTGCTTAATATGAAGCGTATCAGGATGTATATTTTGCAAGAAATATAAGGGGAGGGGTTGTTTGATAGCAATTTCTTATTTGGTCTGGTAATTATCAGGAATAGAAAAAAGAAGAGAAAATAAAAGAAAAATTAACAAACACACAAACAAACAAACCCCTCCAGAAGACAGCTTTTCCAATGCTCAAGAAACCTAATATTCTTGAACTCTGGATTCCCACATTTTTTAATTCAGTTTTATATCAAGCAATATGAATTTTCTTTATGCTAAGTGAACCTTTTTATGTCATGAGCTACAGAACTACTTTGACATAATTGATTCTACCTGAATATATGATACCCTAGAGTCATGAAGTTTTTCATCCTGATGACACATACAAGAGAAACAAAAAATATATAGGTAACAATATTCTTAATGGTGCTTTGTTGCTGGGAAGATCTGAGTTCAACAGCTGCCTTCCAAATCTACTTACTGTCATGATTTATGTTCTCCATCACTTTCAACTAAATTAGCACAGACCTACTCTGTTAAGGACATAACTCATCAAATAAATGAAAATAGAGTAGGATAGTGAGGAATAAAACCAAATCTTAAAACACTCCCTTTACCCCTCCCTTCTTCCCAGGCTCAACTTTATTTCAGATTTCTCTCCTCTACATCCATGAGTGACACAAGGGGATGAGGAATGGGGCTTGCGGTCACATCATCACACATTGTCTCTGACACTCCTTCCTTCTCAGGATGAGGTCTCCTCACACTTTTTCTCTGCTTCAGCATGGGGTCCCTCTCATGGGAGACAGTCCTCCACAAACTTCTCCAGTGTCAGTCCTTCTCATGGGGTTTTCGGTTCTTCACAAACTTCCCCTACACAGGTCCCTTCCATGAGGTGAAGACCTTTAGGAACAGACTGCTGCAGCACGGGACCACAAGTTCTGCCAGCAAACTTACTCCAGTGTGGGCCACTCTATCCATGGGCTGCAGGTCCTGCCAGGAGCTTGGTGAAGTGCAGGCTTCCCACTAGACCAGAGTGTCATTCAGGTGTCTCCACCTGCTCCACTGTGGAGTCTCTCATGAGCTGCAGGTGGAATCTCTGCTCCCTATCATCTTCCAAGGGCTGCAGGGGGACAACTTGTTTCACTATGATCTTCTCCATGGGCTCTTTCTTCAGTGCCTGGAGCACCTCCCCCAGCCTTCTTCACTGATCTTGGTGTCTGCACCGTTTCTTATTTCATCTCATTTCTTTCTCTGTCAGTAAAAAGCTGCCATTTGCCATTATTTTTCCCTTCTTAAATATGTTGTCACAGAGGTGCTGCCACCATCACTGATTGGCTTGGCCTTTGTCAGCAGTAGGTCTATCCTTGAGCTGACTGGTATTTACTCTGTTGGACCTAGAGGAAGCTGCTAGCAGCTTCTCACAGAAGCCATCCCTGTATCCCCCAAAACCAAAAATATTGCCACACAAACACAAAACAGATCTGTATATAAAAAATAATGCATATGGATTATGTCAGTGGTTCTTTTGAGGTGGTACATGAAACAGATATTATCTGTCATGTTTAAGCTTTTAAAATATATGATTTTCTTTTCCCAGGAGCTTCAATGCTTATTTCTATTGAAGTGGTTTTATTATCTGAGGTTTGTTTATGAATACGTGCTTTTAGGAGGCTGTGGGAATTTTCAAAGCTTTTTATGGGATGTTTAGAGGAAGTGTGGAAGGCAAGGAAAGGGATTGAGGTGTATCAAAAAGAAACCAGAGTTGAAATGGAGAGGGCAGGTTATGATGGTCAAAGCATTTTTATGCACAAACCCCAGGTCTAATTATTACCTCCCTTTTACCTTCTTCTTCAACTACTTCCGGGTTTTGTTAGGTGTGTTATGCAGTGCATGAATGCACATGTATGTGCACATATGTGTATATGTTAAATTGCTAGAGATCTTCCAGTGGAACAATTGGATAGTAACAATGAGAAGTCATGAGACCAGCAACTAAAGAAAATGGGACCTAGCTTCCACCCATGGATAAAGTATCTAGAGACGGCTACTGGAGCAGTCCATGTGTACCCTGTTAACCAAACAGGAGGAACATGGAAGTCTATACTATTCATTTCTATGTGAATTATTGTTTGCATTAACATCACTTTCAGGGATCACCAAAGCCATTTGTAGTGGAGGAGGAGAACTGCTGAGTACCCAAGCTAGCTTATGGGGTTACAGGTTTGAAAGGGAAGACAGCTTTCCTAACAATCACCTCTATATTTCATTAAAATGTTGTGAAAAGTCTTACAAAATCTATACTTGAAATTTTCTTTACACTTAGTTATAAACCAACAGTTTGTTTATGAGGGAAAAGCTACATACCAAAGGGAACAGAAAAATAACCAGCTACATAATTCAAAACAAAACTTTACCCAGCTTACACTTTAGCATAGCATTTTTTTCAATATGCTTATGAAATTCTTATAACACAAAAATAGTTTAATATAAAAGCTGATTTGTACAAAAATGCTTCACAAAAACCCAAAGAAAACTGTGTTTATAGAATCCTGGCTTAATATCCGGAAATAAAGGTAATCAAGTAAAATGCTACTTGCTGACAAGGTGCATGTCCTCTTGGTTCTCTCTTACAATATTTCCTCTGTAGAATCTGAAATATCTTATAGTTTGGGGTTTTATTTGTTTGTAATAAATAAATCACCCTTTCTTACATGAAATTTGAGTTTTCTTTCCTTAATTTAAATACCGATACAAAGATTGAGAGTGTTTGATCCTCACTTACAAGGCTTCCTATATATTTTACTGACAATATATATGATTCTTAAACCTTTCTAAAAGTCTGGCTAAAGAACTGAACAAAATGTAAGTATTTAAATAAGAATCAGACTTGGTATGTTTTAACGTTTATACACTCTAAAAAATATTCTTCCTCCCTTCCCCTCCCCAAGAAATAGTATTATTCAGCTCTTTTCCTATTCACGTTATTTAAGTTTGAGGTGGGTTTTATGTCTTGTTCCAGGTGTTGTCCTCTACAAATAAGATGCCAGGTAAGTAAAGCAAGAAAGGTTTTGCACAAAAACTTAAAAATATAAAAGTGGTTTGGCATAGTACAGTAGAGAATGATATAGCTTCAAGTGGCTTTCAACTTTTTAGAGCTATAGCTTAGTTCCATATTTTTAATAGTGACAGCATGTTCATTTTGTTGAATGATGGCATTCTTCGGAAAAAGTGATAAGAAGAGTCATGGAACATTTGAGTAAGCACTGCTGATTTGTGGTTGCAGTTTTCGATGCCTGCAGTGTAACTGCCAAGCAGAATTACTGTATCTGCTGTTTATTACACTCCAAATGATTGACCTATGTGAATCCTCCTTACCTTGAGCCTAACAAACTGCTGACTTAGTTCTAACTTCAAGTAAGTAAAACAGTGACTTTGGAGCCAGCTCAACGCTGTTAGTCAAACTTGCATCAAATACATTCCCCACTTCCATTAGGACTGTCACTTGAAAGTAACTGACTGGAACATAAAATAATTGTCTTTTCTTGCTTTCTCCGCAGATTGTCCAATCACTTTTTTTTCGTTCCCACAATAGAATGATGATGGGGTAAATTTGCACACACTGACTCCAAAGCTATTTAAGAGTGTTGAACAAAATAAATTTCTGTCTGAGGAACATTAATAAATAACATTTGAGATTTCACTGTTCATTTAAAATGGATTTTAAAATGACTGATGACTAATTAGAGCATATTAGGTTTTTTTTCAGCTGCAAATGCATCAATTTTTTCACTCCATGTAACTTGTAAATAATTCTAATAGGGAAGAAAGAGCTAAAGCAAAGTGGGGGAAAAAGGAAGAAGAGATGAAGGAAATAAAGCTTTTTTAAAAATATCTGAATTTCCTTGTATGACTGAGATCCATGCTAGAGCTTTCAGGTCTACTAAACTTTGCTGGACCTGTTGTCATTTTTATACAAAATATAAAGAGTGTATGTGATACATTACATAATGGATTTAGAATATAGTATATTGCAGTAGAAAAAGATATATTTATCCAAGAAAAGTCATCAGATATTAAACAATGTAAAAATTGTTTAGAAACAGCATTTTTTTAATTGGAAAGTTGCTTGAATTTACCCTGAATTATTAATAAAAGTGGAAGTTAAAAGTTCCTTAAGAACTAACACATTTAGAAGACTTGCAGGGCTATTGATGGAAGTAATCTAGATGGTCACATGACTGCTGACCTTGTTTTAGAAAGGTGAAGCAGGATGTTGATGAAATTATGTCCTATGATCCCATGCCTCCAAATAATTTTGGAGTTCTATTACTGATGCAATCTCAGTAAAACATACAGGGAGACATGAGTCTGGCATTTTAAAGGGTCTTAGAGAGAAATGTGAAAAATAAATTGGAAGGAAACAATTTGAATTTAAAGCACCAAAAGTGAAAGAAGAAAAATGATGAGGCAATCGTAATATTTTAGTGTTCATACCATTTTAGTGATCATGTCTTATTTTTTGTGATGTATTATTATTAGTGACCAAATTAATATGATCTTGGACCTTTTCTTAGCATTAAAGTGGTTATCTCTATACTATGCCAAATCCTTAGCACAAGGCAGATGTTACAAAGAGCTTCATATATTTGTCTGTGATATCGAATGATATTATCTTGGAAAGGTAAGATTCTCCTTCCTTACAGGACACTAATATAGTAATGACTATCAAATTACCTAGAAAAGGACAGGCTCAAAGATAATAGATTTCAAATCCACCCAAACTTTTTGCATTTGGAACAACTACTGTCAACTCTGGAAATTAGTCCTGAGTGAAGCCTGGATTAAAGCAGATGGGTTCTCTTGCACTTCCATCTTTCGGTAAGTGCTGCATTTTAATCTTATCTACATTTTTTTGATTTTCTTGAAGGGTTTAGGTTTGTTGCTTTGGGTTTTTCTTTGGGGGTGGGGTGTTGTTTATTTATTTATTGTTGCTTATTGTTTGCAATCTGGATATATGTTCTAGAAGGGCTTTCAGGTAAATTTGCATGAAGTCAGACCCTGTGGTAGCACTTTAAAATTTTTCATCCGTGTTGCATTCTCCACATTCATTTGGAATGTATTGTGTCAAAAGAAAAGATAGAAATTTTAATAAAATCTTACATTGTTACAGTGTGGGATTAAAGCATAATGAGGATTACTAAAATGTGCTTGAGAAAAAAAAATAACTGTTAAAGTTTAATGTTGCTGATAAGTAAATCTATGGCCATTTAGGAACATTTTTATTGATATTGATTTTACATAGAAGGCTTTCAAGTGCTATAGCAATGAAGCAGAAGGAAACCTGAGAGGCATTGAGAAAAAGATGAGAAGAATAACTGAAAATGAATGAACCTGGCTAAAAAAACTAGTAAAAGCTAACAAAAGCTAAGAAAAATCATGGCAGACACTAAAAATAGAAACAGTTTGAAAGATCAAAGGCAAGCAAGAAAAGTCTAGAAGTAAAGGTAACCATAACAAAAAGCAAGCTGGAGTTAAAGAAGAAAATTTAATTAATCAGCATAGCTTTTATTTTTTTTGCTTTGAGGAAAAAAGTTTAAGAGGAATATCTAAGTAATGTAGCATAATATAACAATACTGCAATATAATTGCATATATAGATATGATTTCCTTCTTAGTGTAGAGTTTTGCTTTTTAGTTATTTTTTTCATGGTAGGAGGGAAATAGTTGAAAAAGTTAAATGCTATATTATGTTATTTGGTTACTCAAATCACAATTTTACACACAAAAGACCAAATAACCTGTATTTGTATAATAAAAATAAATAAAGTACTTTGGAATTTAATGTGGTTTGAAATTTTGATGATGTAAGTTTCAGTATACAGTGCCAGGTTCATCTGTAAAAATGTCTACAACTGCTCAAGTAAAGGTAATTTTATTAAATAACTACTGCTTTTAAAATTAATGTCTTCATTCCAATAAACTAACTCAGCACTCAACAATTTACTACATTGACATTATACAAGCTGATGTAAAACTTGAGGTCCTCTACAGGAATGCACGATTTTTAAATAAATTTAAGAACTACCTCTGAAAACCTTACACATCCCACCTGTTCCTATAAGAGTTTGATGCTTTGTGACTATTGTGTCAATGTTTTTCTCTATTAAAGAAACAGAATTAGATTGTGGATTTTGTCCATGTTCTGTATCATAAATCAGACAAAGCAGCATTATTTGAATTACAAATCTAAGGAGTTAAATACACCCTCTATTTAGTGCAATATTGCCAAAAAGTTGCACATGAGCAGTCCTCCTAGCCTAGCATCCTGCTTCTGCAGTAGGTAGCAGAAAGCAACTCTTCTTTTTCTGCTTTCGGTTGCCTGAGTGGGATAGTGACTGTCAGTCCCTACCTCTTTCTTAACAGGTGAGGGAAGATTATTAGTCAATCATGATTTTTCTATTTTAATATTTTTCCATGATTACTGTGATGACAAGCTCCAGTGTAGTATTGTGATCACCTTTGTCATCTTCATCTAGGATACTACAAAGTAGCCCCAAAACCTGATGAACACCTACAGGGAGATATGTATTTCCACTGTCTCACTAAGAAAATACATAGTCATTGACCTTTTTCCTTCACTGCATAGATGATGATGATGATGAGCAAATACAAGGATAACATTTTTGTGTCTTCCTTTTTAGATTCACCAACATTTCTTATTTTACTCCCAGTTCAAAATGTCTCAATTTCCCTCCTCTTTCCTCATAACAAGCCAATATATAGGTGCAGGATCTTTTCTCAAATTTTGTTTTCCCTCAGCCCCTATACATTTTATGTCTTGTTCTGTTATTGTCACTTACCATGCAGCCACAAGTTGTATTTCCTTTCTTTTATCCTTCCTTGAATATTTGGTTGATTTTCTCACTTGTATGACTCTCCATTCCCTCCATTTTTGTACCAAATTTCTATCCCTTTTAACTGTTTCTACTTGAATGGGCAAGAAAATAAAAAG
The DNA here is from genome assembly GCA_013400835.1 of Zapornia atra. Classification (NCBI taxonomy): domain Eukaryota; kingdom Metazoa; phylum Chordata; class Aves; order Gruiformes; family Rallidae; genus Zapornia; species Zapornia atra. The sequence goes on along the minus strand of VZTU01027141.1, from coordinate 28,097 downwards.
TGTTTAACCCCAGCTACCAACTAAGCCCCAAGTAGCCACTTGTTGTTTTGCCCCACAATGGGATGGGGGAGAGAATAAGGAGAGTAAAAGTGAGTAACCTCATGGTTTGAGATAAAGACAGTTTAATAGGTAAAGAAAAAGCTGTGCATGTAAACAAAGTAAGTCAATTCATTCACCTCTTCCGGTGGCAGGCAGGTGTTCAGCCATCTCCAGGAAAGCTGAGGCCTATCATTCATAATGGTTTCTAGACACACACCATCGCTACAAATATCACCCTTCCTTCTTCCCCGCCAGCTTTATATGCTGAGCATGACATCGTATGGTATTGAATGTCCATTTGGTCGGTTGGGGTCAGCTGTCATGGTTATATCTCTTCCCAGTTTCTTCTGCACCTCTAGCCTACTCACAGGTGGTGTGGTGGAAGAAACAGAAAAAGTCTTGACTCTATGTAAGCATTGTTCAGCAATAACTAAACCATTTCTGTATTATTAACACTGGTTTTGGCACAAATCCAAAACAGAAGAACTTTTACACAGTGAAGGTGACAGAGTACTGGAATAGGCTGCCCAGGGAGGTTGTGGAGTCTCCATCTCTGGAGATATGCAAGACCCATCTGGATGCCTATCTGTGTAAAATGAGCTAGGAAGCCTGCTTTGGCAGAGGGGTTGGACCTGATGATCTCTTGAGGTCCTTTCCAACCCTTATGAGTCTATGATTCTATAGCCTTATGAACTTATAACTATATGAAGAAAATTAAACCTACCCCAGCAATAATTTCCCAGAAAAAACCAGCACAACAATCAAAGAAACAAGCCCAAATCACAAACAAACAAGCAGACAAACAAGCAAACAAACAGGATTGTGAGGTTTTGCTATCTCCTTTAAATTCCTGGAGCTCTAACTCTTTTTCCAAGACCAGCAACGTCACCAAGAGTATATCAAGTCATCTATAGCATCTCCCAGTACATGGAGACCACTTGGTGAAATTTAGTACAGAAGATGACTGCAGTGCCTGTACTTCCATCATAGCCTTATTACCCTGACAGCTGTGCCCTTCAGAAGTGGCTGATCATGGAATCACACCAAGAGAAAATCTGTTGACTGACTTCCTGGTGGGTATTTGGTGAGACTTCCACTTTGATGTGCCACTCTTTCCAATATGACTGTCTGGAAAAGAACAGCTGGAACCACTCTCAGGTTTATATTTTAATACCTTCTGGAACTGGTTCCAGCATAAAAGTCTGATATCTTTCAGGGGCAATAGTTCTGTTCTGATGCCCTGTTTAAGATGGGGTAGTTTCCTTTAAGTGTGTTTCATGCTACCCATGTCCACTTGCTGCTCTTTTGAGCATCTATTCTGACACCAATGATCTACCTTGGTGACTGGTTTAAATTCTACTAACCCACAGAACTTCTGAATTTTGTACCAATGAAGAGTGAAATTCTATTACTGTGAACAAATGATCCATGAGACATCATAATTAACACAAAGATAAATTAAAACATTCAGGGTTTGGTGAAAACAAGGAAGATTTCCTTTTATAGTGTGCACTTGAACTAGAAATGTGCCAGATACAAGGAAAGTGAGCAGTTAAATTCTACCTTGAAGTATTAAAACATACCTCCTACTCATTACAATCAGAACTAAAGCAGTTTTTATATAATCAAAGCATCATGAGAAATTTCCAATCTCCATGTGTGAAATTCTTGAAATATTCTCAACAGACAAAAGAGAATAATCAGCAAAAAACTTGGAGAGTAAAAGAAATAAATGCATCTTTTCCTATACGCTATCTAGGGTATATGATCAGTATACGTTATTATATGTGATTTAATATATGTGATGAAAATCCATATTTTCAAAAAGAAATATTTTGCGTAATAGTGGTAATTACCAACCACATTGGACTTTCTAACTTCTACAGTTTGTTGTGCTATCACAGTGATGAAAGCAAGCTGTGTTTGTTATATACTCCAACCAGTCATTGGAGGGAAGTGGGTATCTAATGTACCAATGGCTCCTGGTTGCTCAGTGCCATTTACAGTCCATCCATCAACTTCATAAATGCCTTCTTGGCCAAACAGGTAGAATCTTAGTATAAAGTCAGCAACTGCAAGATTGCAAAACTGTGCTTCAGGAAATTATAAGAAATTGTCATCAAATCAATGTATAATCTACAGGTTGTAATTCTAAACTTAATTTGTCACTTTCCAGTGCTGGATCAGGAACAAAGTAAGAACAGCAACGTAATCTGAGAGAGGCTGACAGATTGGCAGAGTTAGGAGCCATTCACTGCAAAGTACCTTAGGAAGATAAGAGGGAGGGAGAGAGGGAGGGAGGGAGGGAGGGAGGAAGGAAGGAAGGAAGGAAGGAAGGAAGGAAGGAAGAGAGACTAATAACTAGGGACTTTGTTTTTCCAAATGCCTAAAACTACGGCTCCTTTCTTAAAGAACACATGGCAATATATGGTGTTTTCAATTAAATGGGACAAGACTTTAAGTATGCTGTCATGTTTGAAGGAAATGTCATTAATGAATGTCAAGCTTGACCTGTTCACATCAGTCATCCAGCTGACACTCAACCAAAAATTCTATTATCATGGACCTGGACTAAACTAGAACTTTTTATTTAAGTGCGAGCAGATTAAAGATGCTCTTACATAAATGTTTTTGGGCTTTCTTTTTGCTCTTTTTATTCCCTAAAAATTATACTTGTTTCCCCAAACTCACTGTTCAGCATTACAGGATTTTCTTATAATGAGAAACGTGTCAGTATTGCAAAAGCTATAGATTGTACTCACACAGAAATAAATACACCTTCATTAGTATTCAGATGAGTTTTGTAATTAAAGTCAATATCCTTCTGTGAATGTCCAAATGATATGTGCAATTATAAAGATTACATTAATTTTATGAACATCTGTTCAAGATTCGTAGAATCATGCCAATCCTGATGCTTTGCCAGTTTCTTACTTTTGAGAGTGGTTAAAGGATCTAAATATGAAAAGACCTGTTTCCTTTTGTAAATATATCTTTTAAAATATACCAAAAGGATGGGCAGTGTAACTCCATTTGGAAACATGTAAACTAATCCAGATCTGCAAGTACTGGAAATGAAACCTTGAAGTGTACTTTGTGCTACAGACTACTGTGAAAATTCATTATAGAAGATTATTGCTCTGTATGAGACAGACAAACATGTTAGACTGCACCAGTTAATGTACACTCTTTGCATGAATCCTGCTTGCTTTAGTTAAGTTCTGAACTAAGTTTAAAAATTATGAGAAGGAAAAAAGCAAAAGAACCTTTCTTTTGCCACAGTCTGAGAATAAGGGAAAAACAACCTTGTGTTTAGCCTGCAGAGTCAGTTACCTGGACTTGAAAATGTGGCCTTAATAAACTGGAATATTATCAATTTATACAGAAGCTTTTAATTTCTAGTCCCATTTTTGAAGAATTTGTGTTGCTACTCTCATTAGGAGTGCTTCCTTTTACATGTACATTTGCTGAAACATCTGTGTTTAGTGCTTTTTCATAGACTATGGGACATGAAGGGACTTTGAATAGTCCTGAAAGAACTATCTAAGACATGGAAAAGAAGCCCATCCTGCTGTGGCAGGTGGAAACCAGGTGGGATTATTTACAGAATCTCAGATTAAAGTAGTCACACATTTTTATGCCATTGAATTTTTTGTTTTCTTACATGGAGGAAGAATTTGGTCCTTTAACTTCAACACAGAAATTTAGATTATTAGGACCAGATCAAGAAAAAGACAAAAATACAAGGTTGTAGGTCCTATTCTTTATCTATATGATTTGCCCTCTAGATATCAAAAAACATGGAATATGAAGGCCTTAAAACAAGTGGATTGTTACCAAGTATACATTTACTGGGTTTGCTGTATGCTTAAGTAAAATCACAACCATAAAAATAAAATGTATATTTCCTGTACAGCATGCTTCTGTCACTAATAGGGCTCAGAAATAGCTCAGAAGAAATTGATACAGAATACGTATGAAAGATCTTCCTTTATCCTCAGAAATATTATCCGAAACGATGCTTTTTTGAGAAGTCACTTTTCTGCTTTCCAAGAGCATGCTTCAGCAGTGCTGTCCCTCAAGTGAATTTACAGCAATAGTTTCAATCACAATTATAAAGAACTGAATCTAAACAATTGTTTTGGTTAGATTCTTTATTCAAATGACACAGTCACTCTCTTGTGTTATATAATATTATACCAAATGTATTGTAATATTTTAAATTACTTTGTTACATGTTAATACCTCTTTTTTATTTCACATCTTTTGTTTAATTTCTCTCTCTCTCTGAAGTAATAACACTGGCACAATAGAGTGTGTAATAGCTCTGTCTATCATGAAACCTGTTAGTGCACAGATTGTAAACCAGAAGACAGTAATGGATCCTTTGAAGCTTTACAGTGTCAGAAAGATTGCTGCACGTGCACATTAAATTCATGTGCTGAAGGCCTTGTGATTTTATGTTGAATAACATCCCCATTTGTATGCAGTAGATGATTTTCTTAACAAGATGTCTTTTGTACTTCTCCTACCAAAGACTCATTTTAAAATGCAATCTTTGAGTTACAGGAAAACAGAAGATAATTTGAGACTGGTAATTTCTAATTTTGTTTCTGTTTAAACAGCTTACCAACTAGGAACTGTATTGGCTTTCAATTCCTGAAAGAAGCATAAATGTTCTAAATCTAAAAAAAAATATTCAAGCTACACACAAACTGAAACAGTAACGGAAATATCTGTTTTGCAGTTTACAGTGGGTTTTCAGATGTATCCTACTTTGCTCTTGTTGTAATGCAGATATTGAGAGTTTGAAAACCAGATAGGTACAAAGCAAACCCCAGTATTCCTGACTCCAATGCATCCAACATCTGGTCACATACATCAAACATTGCAGCACACATAGACATATCATAAATTGTGACAGGAAAAGAAAAAAGGAATAAGAATTCCTCTCCTTTGAAAATACATTTCTATGAGATATAATTCAACCGTTGAAGGAAATGCTAATATTGAATTTGAGAGAACCTAGTTTTCTCACATAGCATATTTTATTGAAAATGTAACTTTAAAAATATGGATATGAAATTTCAAGAGAAAATATTTCTGGTGGGTTTTTTGTTGTTTTGTTGTCACAAAATCACAGAATCACAAGGTTGGAAAAGACCTTTGAAGATCATCAAGTCCAACCAATCCCATCCTAAGCTAAACCATATCCCTAAGTACTTCATCTCCCCTTTTTTTGAACACATCCAGGGAAGGTGACTCAACCACCTCCCTGGGCAGTCTGTTCCAGGCCCCAACAACTCTTTCAGTAAAAATTTTTTTTCTAATGTCTAATCTAAACCTGCCCTGGCACAGATTCTTGCCGTTTCCCCTTGTCCTATCTCCTGTCACCTGGCTGAGGAGACCACCACCCCCCTCTCCACAACCTCCCTTCAGGTAGTTGTAGGTAGTGATAAGGTCTCCCCTCAGCCTCCTCTTCTCCAAGCTAAACAGCCCCAGCTCCCTGAGCCGTACCTCATAGGATTTGCCCTCCAGCCCCTTCACCAGCCTGGCTGCCCTTCTCTGGACTCACTCGAGGACCTCAATGTCCTTCTTATGATGAGGAGCCCACAACTGGACACAGTACTCAAGGTGTGGCCTCACCAAGGCCAAGTACAGGGGCACTATTACTTCCCTAGACCTACTAGCCACACTGTTTTTGATACAAGCCAGGATGCCATTGGCTTTCTTGGCCACCTGGGCACACTGCTGGCTCATATTCAGCCTGCAGTCAACCAACACCCCCAGGTCCTTCTTTGCCTGACAGATCTTCAGCCAGTCTCCCCCAAGCCTGTAGCACTGCATGGGGGTTTTATGTCCCATGTACAGAACTCTAAGCTTGGCCTTGCTAAACCTCATCCCATTGGTCTCAGACCATTGGTCCAGTCTGTTCAGATCCCTCTGCAGAACTTCCCTACCCTCACCCTCCCTTCTTGTTGTTGTTTGGGGGTTTTTATGTCTGTGTTTTTTGTGGGGTTTTTTTGTTTTTGTTTTTTTTTAATGGAAAGATAGTTGCCCATCAAACTAATTTTCTTCTTCTGTTTCTAGCATATACCTGTTCTTTTACAAACACATGGACACTCCTGTAAAGTGTCTCCATTTTCACTCTTCCCACTAGTGACATGGGAAGTCTTAGATACTACTCCTAACATATTAACGTAATTTCCTGAGATACTCTGCGCCATTAAGAATTTAGGGGATTTTTCACAAAAGTTTGTACAAAAGTACATGTGAACCTATTCCTTTCCTTAGGACTGAATCTATAAAATATAAAGTAAAAATGAGAGAGATGTCTAAGTCTTTGCATTTTAAGAATCAAAATTATTTACCTATAATGTCTGATTTTTTTCTTTAAGAGACACCTCAATCATTGCAGCATTGCTGGAACCTCCTGAGAAGTCTGAAAATGCTCTCAGGATTGTTTGAAATGGCTTGCATTGATAGACCTTAAATTTTATCAGTAGTTTATAGGATATGAGATATTATTAATTTGTAATTATTACACATTAGATCACTGATAAATAATTATAATGTATTTTATATTTTACATAATTATGTTTCAAGTAACTTTTAATAAGATGGACCATAAAAATTCCACAGCTGTCTTTATAGTTTGTTCTCTTTAAACTTTTTTTTTAGTATTTCCTGCATTATGAATTCATCTGCTATACATAATATGTTAAAGACTTAATTATGCACTAAAGTAGTAATAAATAATAACCTTATATATTAGTAACCATAAAGTAATACTCTATGAACTCAGATAAACACTGACAACGCTTTCACAGCCAATACTCACAATTCTTGCTTTTCCTAGTCCAAAAGTCGTTTTCTTAAGATTCTGAAAGGAAAATCACAAGCATTTTATTTTTACACTTTTCCACATTTTATAATAGATTAGCACTGATTTCATTGTAGAAGTGATCTCCTTGCACAAACTTGTGTGGTCCTTCAGAAAGTGCAAGTTACTCCAGCCAAAAAATAAAGTGAAAGCTTGAGGTCATGCTATTTGCCAAAAGTGAAAGTCGGCTTCTATGCTTACAATATTTGCACTTATAAAAAGAATACTTTGAAATTTTTTACCAAGGCTTCATTAACTTTTCATAATCTAGAAAGAGAACTGAGATCATAATTTCAATAAGCATGACACTTTCAGCTCATCAATAATACACAAAATAAATTGTCCACAAACTACCCATAAAGAAACACATGCTTCAATATAAACTTTGAAAATAACCTTTGAATCCACATCTACCAATGGATATTTTATCAGCATAAACCAGTGTACATTATGTAGGGGTTAGTTCAATATATATAAACAAAATGCAAGTGCTTTTTGTGACTTAAAAATTGTTGAGGTATTTTATGAAAGTTCTCTCTTACTTGCACCAAGAATATGAGACTTCAATTATAAGTAAGTTGCTACTATGAAAATCAAGTTTGTTCTTTTGTTACAATTTGGCTGTATCCTGTATACAGGCTCAGTGCTTTTACATCATTAATTCTTCTGATGGCCCAGGAATTTCCAACCAGTAATCTGTCAATATGAGCTAATGAACTGGCTTGAGACAGTGCAACAGTTTATGCATAGATAAGACAGTTTTAAATGATGAATTGAAAATAGAAAAGGTTACATAAGAGTGTTTTTCATATAATTAAGATATTTAAGAGATGTGTCATATGATGTTAAGTTACACCAATACCAATGAATTAGCCATGTATGCTGGTGGATGTGTACAACCATGGCTAGCTGGACTATGAAAATTAAACAAATACAGTGATTCAAGGAAAGAGTGACTCAAATATTCTCCGTCCATGTAGCTGAAGATACCACTGCAAGGACCCTTGCAAAAGAGATTCCCATCACCACTGGATGGCTACTGGCTGTCCTTAAAGTGAGATTTAATTCCCTATGCAAGTATTAGACTATACCAAGTTCCCATTATCCTCTCCCCCACCCCAGACACACACCCACCCTTTAAGAAATGTGTTCTTCAACTGGTTTCAGAGAAATTATGATCTTAGAAGTGCAAATTCCAACATTTAAGCATGGAATATGACAAATTGCCTTTGGTACTGGACCCATACTATATATAATGGTGTTTGGTCGTATTTTGAAGGAGCTCTATGTGTTCTCAAACAACCTTTGGTTCTTTTCCTGGTTTTGCAAGGGACCTGCAGAGGTCATACAACACTCTCTTATCATGTTTGTGTTTTTCTTACTTTCTGAACAGTAGAGTGTAAAGGACAAAAAACTGCTACCACATTTGCCACATTACTTCTCTTTTGTATGGCTCTGCTGAACAATGAAGATAAGGAAGGCAGAGAGTTCATATACGCTTCTGACTGCCAGTGAGATAGATTTATTATAGAAAGCTCCTGAGAGACCAATTAATATCACCAGAGTTGTCAAAATATGTGTACCATGAAGAATACAGGCAGCCCATCAACGCACACTGTGAAAGTAAGGTCACTGAACACAGGAACACTATGGGACAAATTTAGTCAGAATGGAGCAAAAACTGAGCACTAATTAAGTTAATTGTAAAACACAATCACAAAATACTGCCTAATACAGAACAGCATTTTCTGTGAAAATGCATTCTTTTTGTTAAACTACCACAGATAAACACTGAAAAGGCAAGATTAAACTCAACAGAGAGTGCTGTTTCCTATGTATGGGAGTAATCATGGTTCAGAAATGAAGATGTTGACTTTTGACTTAGGTGATGCAAGTAAGGCTTCATTGAGCTTCATTGTTTTACATTACAAAAGGAGATATTGTCAAAGGTAGACATCTCCAACATTTAACTGTGATCTCTCAAGTTCACTGTTGTTCAGTCAATGTTCCTCAACTTTTAATTGCATTCATCAGTGTCCTAGGAGTACAAACTAGGTAAGTGAGATTTGAGGTTGGGGAATGATAGAAAATTCCTAAACATAACCAATACTATGGAAGACAAGAAATAATTGCAGGATGAATTCCATAATCTAGAAAATAGGGATGATAAAAGTACTAATAAAAAATGCAAAATCACATGTAGTATATGATGTTACTTTGCCATTGCCTAAACCATCACCAAAGCAAAGGCATTGAAGCAGTGTCTACACCATATCTAAGAGCTTGAAAAAATCCATAGCGTATCTATAACTTGGACTGCATGCCGTGTAAGGACAGATTCTATCTGACCATATTCCAGGATAAGATGCTTTTCCTAGGGACTCCAAGACTATAAAATCTAACTGAAAATGGCACAGACATACCTGATTGTATGTTACAATGTCCATAACCTCATATGTTGATGTGTACTTTCCAAACACAGCTGGGAAAAAAACCGACCCTATATTAAACCAGGGAAAAGAAGTGATAGCAAATACAAATCCAGCAGTAAAGCTGACCAAGGTAGCTGGCAATTGGCCATGAAAAAAATTTGCAAACTTTTTCTATGGTTAAAAAATTTGATATAAGTTTAACTTAACTTTGTATTTACTGTTTTGTAGTTGTAATNCTGGCAGAAGACAGAGTCCAGGAAGCCATTTGGAGGCCCAACTTCTGACAGTAGTTTGAGAAGCCCTATACCTGTATTACTTTTAATAGTATACATATATATATATGTGTGTGTGTATATATATATATATATGAATGTATATAGATAGTTAAACATATTTGCCACTTTAGTGATAGCTATCTTGCAATTTGTAATATTGAAATATATACTTGCTGCTACTACTGATTGCAGTTACAATTGAAATATATATACTTGCCTTTTTATTGACAAGAAGTATACTTGCTTTACTAGTATTAATTTGTAGTAATCTGTGATTATGAAGTTTAGGAAATAAAATCTCTATGTTGCTGTGTATTAGGGACTTCTGTTAAACCTATTGTTTCATTCTTTATAGATAACAGGTTAAGTGGCTTCTATAGGTCCATGACACTCCTAAAGGAACAAATAACCATGGAAACACCAACTGATAAGAGGGAGAGGGGTTAGGGGTTAGCAGTTCATTTATGGCTACTCTTCTTTTGCCTGAAGTACGGATGTTTTGTAGGCTCAACTGCAGAGATTTGTTGGGTTTTTTTTTTTATTCTATAGCACATTTTATAATTCTGTTATATACAATTTTATAAAATTGTTTACATTATTGTTTTTTATCAGTAGCTGTGGATCTGCAACATGCTTCTGCATTGATCCAGTTTTTGACTTTGCATTGTGGTTCAGGTTACATTTTCCTGTTCCGATTCCTGGCATCAGCAAGAAGTTAGACCAATATAATGATAGTCTCAGCATCAATGAAGTTAAATAGTTCATTCTGATTCATTGTTTTCAAGAAAAATGAGAGAAAAATAATGACTCTTTTCAATCAGAGTGGAGAAAAAAAATGCGGATCACCCAGTTCTCACATCTCAACTTTAAGATAAAGAGCAATATTCATTTAGTGATTTGCACTGGACACATTAAAATTTTCATCTGTTCTTAGTCTTTTTAATGATGTCTCTGAATAGAACAAATTAAGCAAGTCAAAACTGAAAAAAACCCCACCAAACCCTCATCTATTGTTGTCAGATGATATATTAGATATTATCATTTTTATAATGATAAAATAATTTTTAGTTGTCACAGATTTCTAAAATGGTTAACAATTTTTAAAAGAATATTATAATAATTTTAAAGCTTATTGAAATCAGTGTAAGTTTTTTCTGCTATCTTCAATGAAATTTAGAATAAGCTTTTTATGTTGATAAATATAACACTTTATTTTGAAAATGAAAAATTATTTTAACAAGACTGGCATTTTTGTTTGGTTTTGGTTTTTTTACTCTGGTCTGCAACTCTTCTTTTTTGTAAAGTTGATTGTCTCTATTCATCTGACAATGAAAATGTATTAATTACCAACATTTTAGACATAAACTACTCTTTGATACTCAGATCCAATTGGAAAGTGACATTTCAGATGTTAAAGTGAGATAGTTGGCCTACTTTTATAGATCAGTAGTATTATTCCCTCCCCCTTTTTTTTTTTCCTTAGTGGCAATCTATAGCTTTTTATTTGATTTTTATTTTTTTTCCATGGACTATAAAAAGATGTGGCCACAAATTAGTGAAAGAAAAATTACAAGGCATGATGTCAGTATCTGTTAAAAATTCCCTTGCTCTGAAAATTAAGGACAAAATTAAAACTGATCTCTCACCTTTTGTTTTCTGGTTTAAGACAAAATAGAAAATAGCTAAAACCAAGCAATATTTCCCTTTGAGAGAACATTCTGGGATTTCTATTTCTTGTAGCCACTTGAAATTACTGCTAGAGACTAGGAAGTAGGAAAGTAAATCTGGACTTGAAGTTAAACTGAGATAAACTCCAGTCAGTAGCCTACAGAAAATGTAGGTTATTTGGGATTATTCTGTTATTCTGTTATATAGGTTGTTCTGCTCCCCTACCTTGGGGAACAGATATGTGACTGATCTAGGTGATCAGAAGAAATTTGAATACTAGGCAAGGTATTGTACAAGTGGATCCTCTTTAAGATTGTATTTTGTCCAAATAAGTGGGGAAAAAAAATCAATTAATATTGCTTAGTTTTAATGAACTTCCTCTTGCCTTCAGTCTTGTTTTTTTATAGGCAAATCTCACACTACAATACTTAAGGGGCTATGATTAAAGTCCTTCCCTGAAAAGAGCAAGCAGGAGAGTGATGCCTTTGGGAAGTGAGTCCATAAGGCCCCAATATCCATCAATGTTATCTTTTTCTGGGTATCTTGGACGCCCATTTCTCTGTCTGGATAGCCACGACACCTGTTCCATCTGCAATTTCACTGCTATTTTCCATTTTATTGTCTTCTCAATTTTTAAAAAATTATTTTCTTGTAATAACTTTTTTTCCATTCTCCTTTTTTACCCATTATCCTTTTCTTTTTTTTTTTTATGTTGCTTTTTAATGTATCTGCTATGATCATTTCTAGAAGTACTTAAAAACATCCCATATGGCAATGGTAATTTATCTCAGCAAGTGAAAGTCCTGTTAACTTTTCAGATTCAATAGAATTTAAGTAGTAATATAAGTTTATCCAGTAATACTCAGTTTTATTCTTAATTCAAATTCAAGATGCCATCTATTTTTCTGTGCAGTCACCCTGTCTACAAAGAACTTCTGTATTTAGCTGAACATCTTTGAAATTCTATGGAAAATTGTGCATCTCTCTTCCTCAAAATGTAGTTAAGTGTCCTGGTTTTTGGCTAGGATGGAGTTAAATTTCACAATGCACCAGCACAGATGAGCTGGCCAAGGATGTTTTCCACACCCATTTGCTTCATGCTTGTTATGAAAGGGGGAGGAGGAGGGGTGGCTCCATGAAGTTCCTGGACAGAGTGTTGGCTGAGTGTCTGGTCAGTCATTGGGTTTTTGTGTTATCACTGTTTGTGTATATTCTGTCATAATTTCTGTTGTTGTATTTCCCCTATCCTGTATCAGTAACTGTCTTTATCCCAACCCTTTGGTTTGATTTTGACCATTTTCTCCTCCCCATCCTGCTGGGGGAGGGGTGTGTGAGCAGCTACATGGTGCTCAGCTGCTGCCTGGGGTTGAACCATGACAGCAAGTATGATATTTTATTTCATGTTATGTGACTCTTGTTTAACACAGATGGCCACAAAGCACCACACAGCAAATAGCTCAATTTCCCAGGGGTGGGATAGGGGAGAGAAGTGTGAAGATTTTGGGGTTAACTTAAATATGATTAAACAGGTAAGGCAAAAGCTGTGCACACAAGCAAAGCAAAGTGAGGAATTAATTCACCACTTCTCATTGGCATGAGGGTGTTCAGCCATTTCCAGGATAGCAAGACTCCATCACACATAACAGGTTTTTCAGAAGACAAATGCCATAACTACAAACACCACCATCCCTATTACTCTTGTCCAGGCTTTCTATGCTGAGCATGATGTCACAAACTATGGAACATCCCTTTGGTTAGCTGAGGTCAGCTGTCCTGGCACCCCTCCACCTGCTCACTGGTGGAGAGGTGTGAGAAGCAGCTAATCCACCAAATAACACAAAGACACATTGAGAAATGATGTAGCTGTGGCTGCTCACAGGCCTATCACAGGGGCAATCAACACGTTTAAGGTCCAATTCCACAATCCCAGAAAAGCACAGGAGCAAAAAGGAAGATACATATATATGCATATGTGGACTCAGAGGAAGGAAAACCCTATCGGACCCCTCCTAGTGATGCTTGAGAGCCTTAACCCCATTGTCCCATTGTGAAACAGATCAAGACTAATTAGTGCTGTAGTACCTTTTGGATTGAGTGAGATTGCTGCCTAGGGATATGACACCCATTATGAGGTAGAGATGAAGAGCATTTTGTGATTACAAAAGATTTATTATGGGACATTTATGAGAGAAACCAAACCCAGGAAAAGGAAGGGATTTATGTGATTTCTAAAGGATCAAGAGCAGCACAGTGCAAGTATAAAGGGATAAAAATGTCTGGTCACATGTAAGGAGTTTGCTTGTCAGTATGCTTATCTGGCTATGCTTTGCACTTGATCAGCAGTCTTTCCTTTACAGAATCTATTGCAGATAGAGAGATCCTGCCAACTGCACCAGCTTGTATGTTTAGGTGCCAGGTGCTAGGAAGACTTGGAGACACCAGGCAGGAGCAACCACAGAAAATTGCGTCTGGTTCTTGGAGCTGAAGGAACCCACATTTTTCATATATGGATATGGATATATATATATATACACACACACACACACAAACATATATACACACACACAAATGCACTCATATCTATAGACATATATATATATATTTGTATATATATTCCAAAGAGGGGAACAGGTTGAGATGCTGAGGTCATGTGAGTGGCTTATGTGTCTATGATCAGTGTGGCTGGCTGTGTGTATATGTACATATGTGGGGTGTATATGTGTGCACGTGCCTACTGGGCATACATTTTTTGCCTTTTAATTAATTGGACCTGATGGCAGAGAGCTGCTGCAACCTCTCTTCTCTCAGGTTGTCCACTCCATCTCAATATTTTCCCTTAGCATTTTATAATTACAGAAGTCACATCCTGCAAACTACTAGGCATGCATGGCCTATATGAAAAGTTGGATCAATAATATGTTCCATCACCAATTTATTTTTGCTAAAAATGCCAAGACTGAAGTGGTAATTTAGAGAAAAACTAAATAAAATAAAATTATAATTATCTTATAGTTCATTTCAAGAATTTAGAACATAATTTTTAAAAGGAACTCTCAAAAAAAAAGAAATTATTGATATGTATATTTGTTAGCAAATGTTTAAGTTAATAGCATTGGAGAAAAGTTCCATACAAATTTTCAAACGAATTTTACCAACCTAAAACTAAATGTTTTCAATTTTTTTTTCTGAGAGTTTTAAGACCTTGGAGTTTAGGTAGAAAAAATTATATAACCAACTAAACAAAAAGATTTTTCCAGATGAAAAGAGGAAAGAGTCTTACAAAAATTTTCAGGACTGAGATCTGTTACCTAGAGAGGATTTGCTCTACTTAGTGGACAGTGATTGTGTATCTTAGAAATCAAATGTCAGACTGAACAGTCAACCTTCTTAAATATTAAGTTGACCTGACTCTGGCAGTTATTTTAGGCATCTTCAGTTACAGTACTAAATTTAGTTTGGGGTCTATGTATGAAAACTGACAAATAAGACAAAGGATTCTTATTATCAATTACTCTATGGAGATCAGGAGTAATGTTTCTATGTGCCAAATCTTAACCCCCTCCACTGAAAAGCATTTGGATTCCTGAAGGAAACTGCAGTGGTTGACATGCAGAAGTTACACTATACTAAAAGTTAGACATGGAGGATGAAGGAATTATTATCTTAAGTGCCAAAAGAAAAGTTGAGTTTCTTGAGAAGCCTTGGAAGTAATTAAAAAGGATAATTTAAACTTAAGTGTGCATGCTAGATGGGTCTAGAAATATCAGTGAGGTTAATTTCCCAGTGGAAAATATGTGGTATATTGCAGATGTTACTCATGTTACTGGATATAAAGAGCTATACAAAGAAGGAGAATCAATGGTCAACATTCAAAGAAGACCTTTGATTGAGGTAATTTAATGTCAATGTGATTTTTAGCTTTGATTTCACTTTCAGTCACAACAGAAAGTTGCCTTTGGGGCTGATTCTCAGTTCAGATCTGTTCACTGAGAGTTGAATTGGAACTTTCATGAAAGATGAATGAGACTTGTAACCACTGATGTCTTTGTCTTAGTATGAGTTCTACGAGTTTTGGTGTGTATGAGTGAGGTAGCATACTTGTGAAAGTTTTGATCCTGTCTTACTTTGATTTCTTTTGCAATTTTAGTAGAATCAAAGTATGTTTGTACCCTCCAACCATGTGGTGTAATATTTTAACGTTGCTCTATCCATACTTAAGTCTTTTGGAATTTGGTTGAGGATTTCTGGATTTCCTCAGCACATTAATTTACTTCCATGTATGCTCTGTGATCTTTTTCAGTAATCCATAAATAACATAAACACTGCAGGATACTTGTGCCCTGTAGAAAGAGATCATTTGGCTTCCTCTTTCTCAGGTAGCTAATGTACTGCATAAGAAAGATGTTACTTAAAGCTTGCAAGCCTTGTTCATTTCAGAAAGGTACATGAATTGACAGGTTTTAGTCTGATGAATCATGATTTAGACAGTAGATGGCCAAACTCACAAGTTAAATTAAAATGTATAGGCTTACAACTTAACCATGACTGATGTTATAGGAATTTATACAATAAATACAATTTCTTAGTGAAGCTACTATATCTAGGGGGACATATGGCTAGGGAACATAGTCATTTAAGGTAAAATTAACTTTATACACATGAAAAATAATTTTGCACTATCTCCCAGTGCAAAAAAAAAAAGAAAAAAAAGAAAAAAATGCCCAACCCGACACCATTAGACCATGAGTCAATAGATTAGAAAATTCTGTGACTTTACATTTCATAGAATCATAGAATCATCATTTGTTGCCTAAATATTCAAGAAGAGCTTTACATAAGACAGACCAAAATCTTGCAGAGCAAAATCATCACTGAAAAATTCTTCTAAGACATGAAACCCTGAAACTGACACAACCTAAGCCTTAAAACAAAAATTTTCTCTCTGTCTCACAACAGATCTTGNCAAAGAATTCATGGACCTGTAAATATTTCTAAAATGAAGAATGTTCTCTTTTGTTTTTTGCAATTTAGAAGCTCCAACAAAAAAAACCATTACAAATTCTAACCTTGTTAGAAAATGCAGGAGAAAAATGATCCTTCTAGGGCCTGATTAGATTCAACACTTCATATACATCTTGCAAACTCTTCATTTTCAGAGGCTCATCATCTAATTTAGCTGACAGAATAGGATCAAATAGCCTTTGGTATACTTCTGCACTTCCAATAATTTGTCTTATTAATCAGAAAACTATCACATTCAAGTTATTGTTCAAAAAATGTAAAGGTTTTTCTTCCATTTATTTTAATTTTTTTGTGTAGTTTTGTTTGTGTTCCTATTCTACATTTTCTTAACTCTTTTATCACTGGAAGAAAATGATGCGGTTATGGATGTGCATGCACCTGTGAATAACATTGTGTACTGTCAAAATTCTGCTGTTGTTGCATACGAATGAATCGGAGCAGGCCACTCCGTTTCATGCAAGTAGTATCATACTGGACTGGAACTTAATGGAAGAACACCTGATATTATTTATTGATCATATAAAGACACATTCAGGCCTCTAATGGTTTGCTGTACAGAACAAAGTCTGTTTCAAGGATTTCACCATCTAAACCACTAGTGAATACAATGCTGAGGAAAAAAAAACAAGAAGAAAACCTAACAATCCCCCAAAAAGACTAAGAAGGAAGGGAACTGTTTTGATGCTTGGAGTGGAACACTAAATCTGTAATTGATCAGGAATAGATCTCGTTTTTTTTAAAAAATATCCTAGTTGAACATTAATCCCTGAGTCATTATTCTATTTCTCCTCTATTCAACATGAAAGATATGGAAGACATGAAGATAATATGTCATGCCAGTAAACAGAAATGAATGATGCAGGACAGATACAGTTCCCTTCTCTTCCAGAAAAAAGAAATATATTGTACTAAAAATCCCAGGATATGCAGTATTTGAAAACTTACAAAAATATGGCCATCATCATACCAATATTCCCTGTGATACTGGTGCAGGTTCTGGAGGAAGAATAGGCAGTAATGTGCACTAGGTAAGTCATTTCAACCTGCTCTTTTACATAGATGTGCTCACAGTGAAAGTAGCTGGTTACAGAACAGCTGGTACAGTTCTGCAACCAGCTACTATTTCCATTTGATGGAAGCAACCAGTCACTCATTATCATTAGGTCACCAAATACTTACCTTCAGCAAGTATCTCTTAATTTAAGAGACTTTTGTTCCCATCTGAACTACATTGCTGCATATGTCCTTCACGTCTTCATCTGCTGACACTCAGTAAAGCATAGCAAACAAATGAAAATCGGCTAACTCCACAACGCTATTATGACTATTATAATAAAGGATATTGTTCACATGAATCTTCCACTAACTGAGAGCTAGTCAGATTAATTGTGTTTCTCAGAGGAAATATTTTATTTTGATAATAGTATGGTTTAACCCCTTCCAGTAACTATATACCATGCAGTCACTTGCTCACCCCCGCACCCAAGGGATAGGGAGAAGAATGGAAAAAAATAAACAAACAACTAAAAATCAACCTCTAAATCTTTTTAGCCATACAGCCTCCAAAAGGATGATTCAAAAGTGAATCTTGAAGTGTTGAGTTTTAAATGTATCAGTAGCAATGCTTTATTCAATGCACAAAATTTAGTATATTCTTAAATATTGTCCTCTAGACATCAGACTAAAATTTTTGTTTGAACATCTAATATAGCTCAAATGACATAATTACACAAGTAATATAAATGAATGATAATTGCAAAGAAAAATTCTGAAAATTTATTCAAGCATGACTAAAAGTCACAATGATATCTTAAATTGCTGATTAGATAAGCAATGAAGGAGTAAAAATCCTCTAATATGTCTGAATAATTATGACAATAAATACATTGATTTAAACTGGTTTGTAGTGTTTGGACCAGATGATAATTTAATGTTTAAACATATGCAGCTAATGCTGCAGATTTAAGTTCAGGTCACCCAGAAGCCCTGACTCGTTTAACTGAAGTCATATAAGACAGTAATTTGAAAGAGGATCTCGTATTTATTTAGAGCCATTTTTCAAATGTACTGCTCTTCTGAATACACCAAAATAAAGATCTACATCTTTTCAGATATTTTTAAAGCTTTTGTTTACTCACAAAAGGATCTACAGGTGACAGTTTATGTTTCAGATGCAAATTTTCCATGTGTTTAACAACGATGTGCTAAGCAGCACATTTGAAATCCAACAGCTAGACATCCTAAATGCCGACTAGCAATTAAAGTCTCTGGTACATGAATCAAATTGGCCTGATAATAGTGTGGGGGATAATGTAGATTAGCACTTCAGTGAAAATTAACATAATATCCTAGCTTACATATCCATATAATCTGTTTCTTTATTTTTTCTTCTGTTAGTGAAAAATAGTCAGCTCATAGTCTCAGCCAGTGTCCTTTCTCATCTATATGATTTAGATGATATTGTATAAATATGTGCTTCCTCTGTTGGTAAAATTGGACACAATATTTTCTACACTCAGGACAAAAGGTTTCCTTTACTAGCAAAATTGGAAATGGCAATATAATAAATGTTACCTTTATACTGTAATATTTGAAATATTATAAAGTAATATCTGCTAAGAAAATGTCATAAATACAATACAGAAGTAAGCCTAATCTTATATTCCCCCCCCAATTAATTTTCCCTAATTTAATTTTTAGTAGTTTCAATTTAAAGCTATTAACAATTTTTTTTCTATTAATTTTTTTTCTTTTAATTGCTCGATAATCTATCTAATGATCTCAGGAAAAGCAGTTACTTAATTTATAATGTTATCTGTCTAATTATTGGCATAATCCACTGAAAACAGTTTCAATGGCTGTTTGGGAGGCTAGAGGGAAGTTTATTACTTTGAGAAACTGTGCAACGTGATAAAACGTTTTACCCTTGCATGTGAGTTGCTTTAAGAGATTGGTTTTAATGAACTGAAAGGTAATTCAAAAAATGTCCTTGGAAATATATATCCCCTCAGCCTCCATTCAGGGGGGTTGGGGTGGGGAATCTGGCTAGTTTTATCTTTATATAAATGATGATAATTTAAATATGAAAAATATTCAGGGGTTGTGTTTTTTTTTTAAATAACATACCTTATTCATATAAGTGAATGTTTTCTAACATTTAGACTTGCATACATGCTTTTAGAAGGACTGGTCACTGAACAACAAACTCTGGATGGACTTTTTCTTGCCTGTAGTAGTCCCCTTGCTGTAATGCTAGCATTAGCCCATTGCAGGAACAAGCTTCCTTTTGTTCACATCCATTTAGAATTTCAACTTGAGGTGATACCATGGTGCTTTCCCGCATTTTCACGTTCGTTTGTTTGCTGTTAAAAATTGCCTGCAGTATCAGATACTTTAGATTGGCATATAGTAAAAATACATCCTGTCCATGAATGCCTGCTCACTGTTTAAAAATAAGAACAGGGGGTATAGAGCTGTAAAATTACTTACAGGATTATGAGAAAGTCATGTGCACTCTTTTAACCCTAATGGAATTACCTAATTTCTCACACAGTTTTTAGCAATATGAGTGTATTTATTAGAGCTATAAGACAAAGCACTCATACTCATCAACACAGTTGTCAAGAACAGACTATGCTATTTTTTTCCTGCCAGACTGGAAACCATGGCAACACCTGGTTAGCAGAAGCTGAAGTAATATTTGAAGGTTTGCAATTGTTAAAGCCATTGGACTGTAACAGACATGTATTAATTGCAAGTGAATATGACAGCACATACCAGATTTCTGAAAGGGAAGAAAACATCAGCATCATTCCAGACTGAGGAACTGAACAAGAGATGAATCAAACACTGTGATGCCTGACTTCAAACCTGGTGTCGTGCTTGTGTACTCATCATTTACAAGGTCTGGGGAGAAGGTGGAATTTTATTGCTGTAGAAATGTTTTCAAGAAGATCTTTAAAGAGATGGGGGTAAAAAAAAAAAAAAACCCAACCCAAAACATTGCTTGACAGCTTAAAGGAGTAAAAATTATACATTTAAAATTATCTCTAAAAACATTGGAGAGTTACAATCAAATGCAATCACAGAGATTTTGTATGAAAAAAAATTGTGGCAGAATGAAAGTTTCCCTGGATACTGCTGGCAAATTAGCTTCCAGAAAGAAGCAGTACTTAAACCTAGTATCTACTTTCTATGTTCTGACAGAGAGCTATTTTCGTTTTGTCTATACATACACAAACAGAAAAGATTTTAAATATGCTCAAATGGACAGAAAATATTTTAATACAGATTTTAAAATTTGTAACTGTTGTCTATATAGGCAGAAAACTAATCTTCAAACATGTAAGAATGCTTGCAGCTGCCTTTATTTCAGTATTTCAAAGTATGAATATTTTCATGCATTATTGAAATGACAGTACACAGGAAACAGGTATCATTGACAGCAGTTTGATTGCTTTTTCAAGTCAAAGAAAAATGCTTTCAGTTCTCGAAGCAAGCTGTTTATACTATGATACACCTTCTGGTATATGACAAATGCCAATTTTACTTCCGACCACATAATAAACAGAATATGAACTCAAGCAGATAAAGTTAATCATAGTGTAGAGAACCTATGAATAACCCCAACACTTCTTAATTCCCCGTTAATAGGGAATGTCCTTGTTTGAATTAGACATTGTGTATCAGGAGAGAAGACGAATGTTACAGAGAGAGGGAAGCTAGGCTGGAATTTCAGAAACTGATATAGGTTCAGTCCTCTGCCATAGACTTCCTGTGGGAAACTGATAAATTCTCTAATGCTAAATCTGCCAATGCCAAGCCCAAAGATTAGGCACCTGGCCATCACAACACAATTTGCAATCCTGGGCTTCTTGGTATGTAGACCAAGTGAGGATCTGCAGAATTTCTTCCAAGATACCTGTTCAACAGACCTGAATATAATGCTGGAGAATGACTGCAGACCATTAAATTTTAAAATACTGATGGATAATGCAACTTTTTGGATTTTTTTTTTTAATATACAAACCCGTCCAGATGAATATTTTTCTGAGGTTTGAGCTATTACTCTTACACATTCCATTTTAAAAGACAGTCAGTTTTGAAGTAAAACAGGATTTTTAGAGTTAGAGATGCTGAATACAGGCATCATACATTTGAATAGCCTCTGCAATGGAACTGGGTGGCTAGAATATGCCCACAAACGAAGCATAAACCTGAAGTTTTCTGCCTCTTCAAAATGCATATTTAATACCACATATTTTAGGCTAAGAACGCTGTTGCAATTTTTTAATTTAAAACAGAAAGTATTTGAGTGCAAACCTAAAGAGAAAAATAAGGCAATAAGAACAGTTCCAGATTATATTCAGTACTGAAACTTTCTTAGCTAATTGTTAAGTGAGTCCACGCCCTTAACGTGATTTTGTACTAGATACCATAACAAGTATGTGGATTTCTTCTCCTTCTTGTTGTATGGAATTAACTCCTTTTAATGTCAATTCAGTTGACCAGTTTGATAAAATTAGATGCTCAGGACTTACTTAGCAGCATCCACGTGCTGTTACTGATCCTTTTCTGTGTCTGTTTCTTTAACTGGGCATATAGAGACTATGCAAGTAGTAGATACACACTTTGAAAGTATAAAGAAATTGTTTCTTGGCTCAGGAAGACAAAAAGTGGTCTCAGTTTGTTAGCTGACAGGCTAGAGCCTGCATACTCACCAGCCCTAAGGCAAGCACCCAGGCAGTCGTTGGGCAGACAAGATGGGTCAGCAGGGTCAGGATGAGCTTCTGCACCTAGGACCAGTCCTCATGGAGCTGCAGATGTTGGAAACTCCATTGACAGTTATGTTAGGGGAGATATATAGCTCAGTATTTACAGGTTGGTCTTTGTAGGACATATCTAACTCCTAGCTAGCTACTTTTAAGATTTCTTTGATAATCTTTAAAACATTTATAAGAAAAAGAACCTTTACCATATGTTCTGAGATATTCTCAGGGTCTATCACATTCCTCTCCCTCCAAGGAGGCTGTACATATCAGCTGCTTTGGTAGTCATCTTGCAAGCCAGGCATATGACTATGTATGTTAGCAGAGTCCAAATCACAAGCTTTGTTCTGCTGCTTTCAGGACTCCTAGCATCACAGGTTTTTCCTTTCACTTAGATGGTTCTTACAGCTAGCATTTTTTTCCATTTACTGTTCTTTTACTCTCCTTAGCATAAACAACAAGGTAATGAAATATCCTGGTTTTTTTACAAAGAACAAAGAATATTTTTACACCATAGAGTTAGTTAGAGTTGTACACATTGCAGATTGATTTATATACAAAGGATCAGAGTCATTTAATTTGCAATTACATCACATGAAATGGAGGTGGATAGAATTCAGATACTTATCCCTGAACAGAACTAATTCGTTCATCTCAAATAGATGAGGCATGTGAAACTGTGTCGTGGTTTTGCCCCAGCTGAGAGCCAAGCACCACACATCCGCTTGTTCTTTATTAGGGGGTGCGGGGGGGTGGTGTGTAGAATTGAGGAAGGGGGAAAGGGAGGGAGAAGAAAACAAAACCTCGCAGGTTGGGATAAGGATAGTTTACTGGGGTAGAAGAAAGATAGATATAACAATAATAACAGGACTTTGTAGCAAAATATAAGATACTGTTGATACAGTTCCTCACCGGACCGCACAACTCAAACTGTACAGCTCAGAGTTGTCCCGAAAAACTGGACCGTACCAAAAACCACGCGACCTGGAGCTACCTGCTTCTCCCCGCCCCACCCTTTTATATTGAGCATGACGTATTTGGCATGGAATACCTTCTTTGGCCAGTTCGGGCAAACTCTCCTGGTTGTGTCCCCTCCCTTCTCATTAGTGGAGAAATATGAACAACTGTAAAGTCCTTGACTGCTTGGCAACTAGAAACATCAGTGTGTTACCAGCACTGCTCTCCTCCTAGCTCCCAAACACGGCATTCCAACCGCTGATAGAAAGAAATTAACTCTATCCTAGCTGAAACCAGGACAAACTGTCTGTTAAATGAGTAATTTTTAGTTATTTACATAGGGAAGTGAGTGTAGCAAAAAGCATTCCGAGTATTTTATTTGCTGATATTTCTAGAAAAAGCTTATTGTTTTCTTCTAGTAATAGCAGATGTATTGAGGATAAAATTTCAGAGTTTCAGGGAGGATAATGGGAATAACATCATCAGTAACAAATGTAAAAAGTTTAAATTGGTTTGAGAATGTAATCCAACTTCTTTGTATTTTCTTTATTCATACCTTATTGGTGAGGCACAGATTGTATTCCACTGCTGTTAAATTTCTGTATGCATAAAATCTAGTAGGAGTGAAAAACTAGGATATTTTAGAATATAGTTACATTCAGTTGCATATCTTTATTTCACATATGCAATCACTGAAACAAACCACTGAATTTATGGAAAGGCAGTATTTCTGGCGCATGGAATGGGGGGGGTATGATCTTCTAAAATTTTTTTACTCTAGGACATTTCAGCAGGAAGAAGTAATAACTTCTAATCAGTTTATGTAATCAGACAAGGTTTTAAATAAACAAACCTGCAGCTTGTCTGTTATTTCCAGCTCTATTGGTTGGCTTAATAAGAAATTAGAAATATTAACTTGCTATGTCAACTTAATTTTGCTCATTATATGCATAACAATTCCTGATTCTTTACTCATGACTGTAATAACCACTATGAAGAGATGTGTGCCAAATGTTGAAGCCCTGTTTAAAACAAAGGCTAGAAAGATAATTCAGAGAGTGACATTCCAGGTTGCTTAACTTCAGTCCCGGGGAAATAAATTGCAAACCATTCTGGGGCCAGTGAAAAAGAAGTAAGTAATTGGGACTAGTCAGCTTGGATTTACCAAGGGCAGCAGAAGCCTTCTGCCTTGACTACTGCAGAACTTTTGTCACAGTCTTCCAGAGTTTTGACATTCCAATCAAGTTGCTACTAGATGGGAAAGTGTTAAATGGAATGAAACTGGCTGCATTCTCAGGCTCAAATAAAAGTATATAATTTTTCATACTTTACATTAAATTTCTTTGCAACTGTGGTTCCTCTATCCTGCAGTGTAGCAAGGGTGTATCTTGTAATACTATTTATCAGCTACCTGGAGAAGGAGAGAGAATAAGGTTCTCAAGAACAAGAACCTCATCAAGGCTCCAGATGACTTGCTAGAAATCATGGAACCTTTCAGAGGATCTTAAACTTGGTACAGGAATGGTTCAACAAGAAACTCCTATAATTCAACAGATGCAAAATACTATATGAGGAGCAGACTAACTGCTCTGCAACATCATGGTTTAGGGGCTGATGGGAACATAGGCAATAGATTAAATGAAGTTCTTACTCCCCTCTATTCTACATTCGTTAGACTATATCTGGAACACTGTGCCCAGCTCTGATCCACCCAGTACCAAAAAAAATTATAAACTTGAGTGAGTTCAGCAAACAGCCAAGACGGTCAGAGGATGGAGCACCTAATCTATATGAGGAGAGATTGAGGGCACTGAGATTATTAGTGTGGAGATGAAAAAGCTTCGTTGGGGAGTTTTAACAGCTAACTTTCAGTATCTTACCTAGGATGATAAGGCATAGCCAGAATTTTTACTGAAATTTTACAACATGCAAGCAAGGCAAAATCATTGACACCTCATAAATTGAAATGGGAGTTTCCAACTGGATGTAAGGAGGAAAGAAAATAAAATTTACTGATGGAGTAATTAAGCACAAAAACAGAATACCCATCGAGCTCCACAAAGGGGTTTCAGCAATGTCTAGCCCATCAGGTGACTCGTGGGGGGTTGTAAAGCAAGTCAGCCTTGGATTGCCTTGAGGCCCCATCTCAGCAGAGACAGGCCATAGGGAGCTGTGTAGAGATCTCAGTCTTTAGTTGTCCTGAAAAATGAGACTAAATGGGCAGTGCTGCATAATTCAATGAATGGAAACCTGGGTTGAGCCCTGGAATTCCTTCAACAAACAATACGCCCTGAGTCCCAATCAAGCCACTATTCAGCTGTCTAACAGTAAGAGAAAGGGAAGCCAGAGGGTCCCCATTTGGCCTTAATGGGCCCAGACAGTGCAAAGATATGCAACAGATAGGGCATAAGATAAGGGAGATCATTGCTAATGACACACATGAAAGGTGGCATTTTCCACTAGGACACAGCCCTGCCCACTGTCACCTAGATCAGAGAAAAAAATCAAATAAAACCCCCTTGGATTCAGTCTGAGATGGGGGAGCCGCTTTTAAAACTCTGTGAGGAGACTTCCCCCCTTGGCCAGGATGCTGGCACAGGTAACGTACTGAGAACCCTTACCAGAGAGATGGGTAAGTGAATATTTGCTATGCTTTAAGTTTGTAGTCTCGGGTGATGGAGTAACACACGTGTATTTAGTGCGCTTGTGATAGTCCGTTTTGTGAATCTGCTGTGATTGTAATATTGAACCTTGCGAATTGCCCGCAGGTGGTAGCAGTGAGTGAGGTGATTCTGTTGCGGGTGATGCTGTATTCCGTGACTGTGTTGGCAGTAGTGTATTTTGTGACTCTCTTGTAGTTGTGATAATTGTAGTCGTACTTCTAAACAATAGTGCATTTCTCCATTGTATCCATGAAACCGGCAGTAGTGGCGTATTGAATGCACGTGGTTAAATTAAAAAAAAAAAAAAAAAATTAAAACCCGGCATTCGAATGTCATTCCGTCACACCTTTCCAACCCCTAACTGCATGATTATCCTACAATTCTCCAGAGATGCTGCATTTCCGTGAACAATAATGTTTTGGAAATTCACAAACCGCCATATATACCTGTTAAAAATAATCGTCAAAACTCAACATTTAGCAAAAAGTAAGAGGAAAGGGAGAGAGAGAGCAAGTATTTTGCCCTTATAGAAGAATTAACTTAACAGGTTTGTAAACGAGATAACTGAGAGTAAAAGCTGGATGGTCTTTGTGGCCCTGTAAAATCACAAACAGCATTCACCAGATGGCTTTACAACACATTTTAATAAAAATGTATATAAATGAATCTGGCAGCTCCTAAGTAGCATATAAAAAGTGTCTTTACAATCTGTTTCCTCCTCATTAGACTTTAATCTGCCCCAGATTTAACTAATAAGTACTACAGAAACTAAATCCACAAAAATGTTCCTTAAAAAGGTGAACGGTTATGCTTAATGATGACCTTAATAAGTAGTGAAAACAAGTTAATAAATTAATTTCTGATCGGTTGGCTATGCTTTTAAAATATTTCCACTTGCTTTCCACTGGAAGATTTGAAGATTTTTATCTCCCAAAAGAATTAAAATCTCATCCCAAATGTTTCTTGAGGTCCAGGTCAGATATTTTCTGATGAGTGAAATATATATAGCTATATTTGTTGTATTTTCTGCTACTAAATACCAACAAATTTCTGCCACCCAGAACTGCAATCTGTATAAAACAAATATCAGAACAGAAGCTACATATTAAAAAAAAAATCATATTTATCTATTTTTTTCCTCAACAATATTTCTTGACTATGCTGAATGAAATGACCACATTCATGATCATCAGTACAATATATTTTAGATTGAAAACTATAAATCTGTTCTGGCGTACCCAAAGCAAATATTTTATTTCTTAAATTACACAGATCAAACACAAAATAAAACAAATAGAAACACCAAGCAACTAGCAACAACAACCCAAATAAAACAAACAAACAAACAAACAACCCTCACTTTCAATGCAATGATACTCTATATCATTGAAAAGAATATGGGGAAAGAAAAGGACTGAAATGGGACCGAAAAGGACTGAAATGGGACAACCCATTTCAGTTTGCAAAAGCAACATTACCCAGCATTTTCCACATCACAACTTAAAAAAACCTATACTGTCCAAATATCAGGAAGTTGATATAATTTCCTTCTCATGAATATCAATGTGTTTTACTTAATGCTAATCACTCTCTAAGGTGTTAGTTGGGTCCTTGATACTTGGTGTCCAAGTAACTACAGGCCAGTCAGCCTCACTTCTGTCCCTGGAAAGGTGATGGAACAGCTTGTTCTGGATGCCATCTCCAAGCATTTGGAAGAGAAGAAGGTTATGAGTAGTCAGCATAGATTCACCAAGGGGAGGTCGTGCTCGATCAATCTTGTAGCCTCCTATGATGTCATCACTGACAGGATAGATCAAGGGAGAGCAATGGATGTCATCTACCTTGACTTCAGCAAGGCTTTTGATTCTGTCTCCAATGACATCCTCATCAGCTGAGAATGTCTTGACAAGCTGAGAGAACATGGGATAGATGAGTGGACAGTGAGGTGGATTGAGCACTGGCTGTCAGGCCGAGCTGTGGTGATCAGCGGAGCAGAGTCTGGCTGGAGACCTGTGACCAGCTGTGTTCCCCAGGGGTCTGTGTTGGGTCCAGTCTTGTTTAACATATTCATTGATGAACTCGATGAGGGAATAACATCCACCCTCAGCAAGTATGCTGATGATACAAAGCTGTGAGGAGTGGCTGACACACAGGAACACTGCGCTGCCATCCAGTGAGACCTGAACAGGCTGGGGATCTGGGCAGTGGGAAACCAATTGAGGATTAAAAAGCAAGTGTAGAGTCTTACACCTGGGAAGGAATAACCGCTTGAATCAGTACAGGCTGGGGGATGACCTGCTGGAGAAGAGCTCTGCAGAGAAGGACCTGGGGGTCCTGGTGGATGACAGGTTGTCCATGAGCTAGTGCTGTGCCCTGGTGGCTAAGAGGGA
>VZTU01027140.1:65658-84700 GCA_013400835.1 Zapornia atra | reverse complement strand
CTTGAAATGTAAAAAAAAAATAAATATGCAGATAGTTTATTTCTGTACACTTTTTCCTGTCTATTTCAGTAAACCAAGAGCGTGCTACAGTGCAACAAGAGCAACTAAGATCGTAGTACTTTTCCTGTACTACCCCAAGTAAATTTTAATATAGTACAGTGATTTAGTAAAATTATGTAGACTAAAAGGGTTGTTCAGTGTTCCAGCTGATTTATAGAGCGTGATAAAACATTCCAAAATCTTTGAAAACAAGGAACATGCTACAGCCTGTACGTGGTTTGACAAAGCTGCGCTCATACAAAAGAAAATGTTTAACGTGCTGACTAGATAATGATTCATCAGTTCTGGCAGAGGAACTAATTTTTGTTAATGTAGTACTTAAAAATGTGTGGAATGAACAGCTGGATGCCACGGTTGTGGCATACCGTATTAAGTCTCTGTCTGTTTTCCCCTACAGTGATCTCAGTATGAACAACATTACTAAGCTGCCCTCAAACCCTGTGCACAATCTCCGCTTCCTGGAAGAGCTGTAAGTATCATTGTATCCTTGATGAGCATAGTCAGCACTAGACACATTCCTGCGTTTGTCTCTCATACTTACTGTGGGAACCAGATAAAACGGTGCAGGAAAGCTGTCAGCCTGACACTTTTGGCACATGCGGAAACACTTAGTTGAAAAAAACAACCCGATTGCTTGTGATTCTGGAAATGAACTTATAAAAGAGTTACCGTGAGGCTACAACTTCTCTAAGCAGAGACAGAGCCAAACAAATTAAAATTTTTAAACAAGGGCTGTTTAAAAGAACTGGATTGCTTTTTGGAAATAGTTAAGCAGCAGGATATTAAAAGTTTGAATACTGGCTCATGTTTATTAAAATCGCAAGTAAA
This sequence comes from Zapornia atra, assembly GCA_013400835.1. Taxonomy (NCBI): domain Eukaryota; kingdom Metazoa; phylum Chordata; class Aves; order Gruiformes; family Rallidae; genus Zapornia; species Zapornia atra. Next base: position 83,812 of record VZTU01027140.1, on the reverse strand, counting down.
GCTATAATCAAAACCAAAACCTGCTGCCTCATTCTGCCTGTGTCAAGGACAATTGAGTCCACATTTCATAGTATCAAGGCTTCTTGTCCTAATCGCTTTTAATTACCATTTCCTTACTCTTAAATTTAGCATCCCTGAAGGCTGACTGTAACATGCAGAATCCTGCAAAAAGCTTAGTTACGCTATCTAGTACATTCTTTGAGGGGAAAAAGTACACTGAGAAAACTAGCTAATCAAGCACAACATCAAAAGAGGAATGCTGGTTTGAAGTGATGGTGACTAACTGGAAGTGAAAAGTATTGTGCATTCATGAGACCTGGATTTGGCAGTGACCCTCGTTATAATGGCCCAGGCTTAAAAGAAAATTTAGAGTCCTGAGGAGTGATGGAGACTGTAACTGATGCACCGTAGATCTTGGGGGAAAAAGCTGGCACCTGCAAGTACCTCTAAAAGTTGATTAAAATAATTGTCTAGCCATCCAGACTCTTACAAAACGTGGTTTATAAGCTTTTAAAAGTGAAAGCCTCCTTTTATTGTAGCAAGTTTAGCATCTAACACACCCTAAAAGCTACAGAAGATACGCAAAGTCATGGTGCTGCCCTTCTTGCAAAGACAGGGTCTATTTTAAGCTATGAAGTGTGTAAATGAAGCTATGAAGTTGTCCGCAGTTGAGGTGGATATTTCACTAACTTTTGGGGTCCTTGCTAATGTTTATTTGAATTTTGCTACCTGGTCTTTCCACCTGGCATCTATGAAAAAAAAAAAGGAAGATAAATTAAAATAATTTTGGTATTGTTAACCTTGCCCTATTTGCTAGCAGATTTTTTCTTTCCTGTCTTATTTTTATTACTGGCAGCATTCGTATTTAGAAAGCATTATTTCTTTTAATTGTCTCTCTTCATTTAGTTATTCCTTTTCTTTGGTTACCATTATCTGTATCGCTGTTGGTGCAACTTTCAAATAATGTACAGATGTGGGCATAGCAGGGGGAGATGTCACACACCGAGTGTTAACAGTATCAACTGGATATGAAGTGAATCATGCCACAAAGACCTTGTTTGTGGATATTTGCATTGTGTTCATGTTTGCTTGTCCAATCTCCTGTCAACTGTAATAACCCTGCTAAAAGCATCCAACCCAATGCTTTGTCTCCAGCCATTCAAGAAAAACAGGAAAAGCAAAAGTTAGAGCTTCTCTTGAAAGGAAATTCTAATGCATTGAGCCAACTTACCTTCACTCTTATCATTTTACAGTCCAAAGTTAGATGACCCAATTAGTGACACTTATGTCATTGCTTGAGAAACTGTTCAGCAGTCTACTTCATCCTGCTGATCAAGACCTTTGAAAGTATTCTCACTTTATTCTTGTGTTTGGCCTACTTTTTCCACTGGAAATATGAAAACATTATCATTATAACCCTCTGTTCCAAATTAAATAATTCCAGTCCTTCACTGCTGGAAGTACCAGAAAAATATTAATGTCTGTATTATGTTTTGCTCTGCGTACACACAGTCAGGTCCTCCATTTGTTTCACACAAGCTGATCGTTTCCATTTCTCATTAATTCTGATGCTGTTTTGTGAAACCATTCCATCTGGTATTCACTTTTCAAATAAACATAGAAAACTGAAACCTTTGGAGAGGTGAGGCAACCGATTGCTTCTTCTTAATGCAGATTCAAAGCCATTGTGCTGAGATACTCTTTGGTGTTCAGAGGCATGTAATACAATTCAGTCTAGTATTACATAGATAAAGGTATAGACAATGGAAAGGGAACTGGCTATTGGATTTTGAAGTCAAGGGTACCAGACATTGTAGTCTCCATGCTCATCTTATGCTCATGCAAGAGCAGTGACTGTATATTTGAAAATTATTTTGCCCATACAGGCATTGACACATGATCAATTTTTTTTCCAGCTTTCCTGGAAATTCTGTGTTTTGTTTATGTGGCTCAGTTAAAGGGGATTATTGCAAAATATAACTTAGGCTATAACGCAGACATTGTAAAAATAAGGGTTTATGAGATCTTTAGGACAAAGCAATGTTTCCATAAAATTAAAATAATGCATCTTAGAAATGACAATCTGCTCTTTGAAATGAAACAGCTTGAAATGCATTTATTAGGGTTTTTTAGTGTTGAAAATGTCTCACCAATCCCTTTATTAGAAGGCAGGTTCAAAAATCTGATAAAGGCTAACAACTGATCCACTGAGTTTTAGCTTAGATGTTATGACCTAGATGTGTGGTTTGGCAATACTGGTAAGTCATTATCCCAAAAGAACTGAGAATGTATTAAGACAGTTAAACCAACTGTTTTGACTCCAAAGCAGGAATGTATAAGCCAGGTCTGCTCAGCCAGTTCTGACCTTCTAGGTTGAATCTGATCCACCCTTCCAGCCAAGGTTAGATGGCTCTGTAAGCAGCGTTCTTGCAGTCCTGATGATCGTGCCTGGTATTTATCCTTAAACAAGGACTTTGATAACTGAAATACAACATATTGAAACTGTGCTGTATTTTTGAGGTTCCTGTTCCTCTGAAAAATTTTGGAAAAGGTTGTGGTTCTTTGAAAACTGTTGTAGCCCCTAAAAAGTTTAGTTTTGAGCAAGATCTTTTGTTTGTGAAAATGATGAGCCTCTCAGGCCTAATTTTCTCATATGCATAGTGCATATGATGGAACTCCCACCAAGAAATAAAAATGCTTCAACGGCTTGATTATCAGCAAGTCGCTCTGCATGAACTTGTACAACACCATTAAGCCAAATTCTTCATTATAAATTCGAAATAACTGCAGATATTTATCAGTATGGCTGAGTCCAAGAGTCAATCTCATGTGGAGTATTTCTAGATTTAAGTCGTCCTACATTATGTGTAGAACCCCATATTAACGGCGCAGTAAATTAGAGTGGTGCATAAAAAAAAGGGGGTTTTAAAAAGTGTGAAGAATTACCTTGGGTGGAACTCCTAAGAATTTAAGAGGCAACTCCATCTGAGTGTAGGCATATTATGTTGTGATTACCAACACTTCAAAGCAGTGACTAAAACTGTTTTATTTTATAAATTAATGTCTCTATGAAGAGTGAGGAAGAAAGCCAATAGAAGTTTTGAACTATCTGAATCAGGCCTAACTGCAAATACCTCTGACTGGATATGTCTCCACACATTCATACATATGTAAATACATAAATATATGCACACATCCCCACGCATGCACTCATGTAAGGCTTTTATTTTAAACACAGGAACATTCCACAGATAAGCAAAATTCCAAGTGATTTTTAATATTTTAATACATTGCTATTTTCCAGCAACTTAAAATAGGTGTTTTAGTAAAAGAGCAACAAAGACCTGTTTTATTGCAATTATTTTATCTACAGAGTAAGACAGCAACTTCCATTTCACAAAGTCAAGCAACAAAGCCACCTTTAATTGCAGCCTACATACAGGTGTAAGAAAGCTTATAGACACCCATGATATTTCTTAAAATAATCTTAAAGAGAATTAAATGTATATGCAGAGTTTTTCACACTGACCAGGGTATCGTTACAGCAGTTGCTCAGGCAGAATTACCTTTAAAAGTGCATTTTACTGTAGTGCAGAATTACTTATACAATGCAAACCAGACATATTATGTGAATCTCATGATTTGTGTGGAAATCCCTTTACACTGCTGAAGTGGTCAAGAGGCCACTGTATGTGTGAAAATGAAGTCCTAAATTACTAGGCACAATATATTGCCATCTGCTTTTATTTACTGTTTTCCCTTTACTTCTCTCTCTGTTTGCTTCTTCCTTCTACAGAGAGGTTTTCAAAGCTGTTAATGGGAATTAGGTGTTCTTTTGCCCACTGACTTAGAGGAGTGGGACTGAGTTCTCTGATCATTTACATCTTTGAAAACTGAGAGCACTAGCTCCTGGGGTCTTGTACAGTCTTTATTTCAGGGCAGGCACATTGTGGCTAGCACTGAAAACGGATTCTCTAGTTTTTACTATTATGCAAGCCAGTAGAAAACAAGAAAGTGCTGCAGCCATAGTCCAAAACTTTTTGGAGAAAGTAGGGGAATCTTGTCATTTACTTCAAAAATTTTTGGGGAGGATGCTTAAACAATAAATCTTTCCAAAGATTAATCTGCATAGATTTTAAAACCTCCAAGGCAAAAAAATAAAAATTCCTAAAACTGAATTGTGAGTTTGATTTCTTCAGTTCATACATGCAGACATGCAGACATGATGCGAGAGACTATGCCACAGAGACTATGCCTCTGAGTTCGATACGTGGTGTTTGTCAGTGAAAGGTCCCTGTCACTTGCCAGATAAGTGGCCCGTGGCACATTGTAAATTCATAGAATCGCAGAAGGTATGGGTTGGAAGGGACCTCATGGACCATCTAGTCCCAACCCCCTGCCATGGGCAGGGACACCCTCCACTAGACTAAATTGCCCAAAGCTCCATCCAGCCCGGCCTTGACACTGCCAGGGACGGGGCAGCCACAGCCTCTCTTGGCAACCTGTGCCAGGGCCTCACCACCCTCTTGGTAATATATGTGAAGGATTTCTTTCTAGTATCTAATCAAAATCTATGGTCCCGCGGTTTAAAACCATTACCCCTCCTCCTTGTAAACAGTGCCTCTCCAGCTTTCAAATTCTGTTGCTGTAGGACAGACTTTGTTGATAACTCAGGGCTGTGGGTCCCCAACTTCGCTCTAGTACATCCAGGGAGGCACTCAAGAGTCCTGACAGAGGCAAGTCTACTGGTCATCTTGAAGTTAACCAGACGTTGGTAAAACCAGTGAGAAGATATTTATCTAGCTAATCAGTTGGAAGCAACTGTGGTAGATTCCTCTCCTAGTTTTTGCATACAGGGTTGATTTACTAGAAAAGAACAAATGCAAATCCAGAAGATTCTTACTGCACATGATAACAACTTGTAACCTTTACATTCACAAAACAAGGGTCTTGATGTTCTGGAGCTGTCACTGGCTTTGTTGCCGTCCCTTTGATGCCACCAAAGCAAGTAACAACAAAGAACTCTCCCATGTGGATGTGTCAGCCTGGCACCCTCCAAACCACCCTTTTTGCTGTCTTATCAATGACAAGATGAGGAATGCACACAAAAAAAAAAAAAAAAAAGGAGCAACAGAGCAAATGCCTTCCTAAATTAGAGCTGCCAGTTGAATAGCCTGTACTGACAGACAATTATTCTGGAAATGTTAATGCAAATTGCGTGGAGCAGCCTTGACACTGGAACCGCTGTGCATCTGTGGTGTAAAGGGGCAGAAGGGGAGAAGATGGGGGGGAAGGAAGAAGATAAAAGAGAAGTGAAAATACTGAGATACACATGCAAGAGGGAACAATAAATGTTCTAGGTTGATATCCAAGAAAGCATGTCAGTGCTGCTGCTTTGCTCTTCCTGAGTGTGTGTTGAGGATTATTTTTAGCTTGTAGCTTGTAGCTTGTAAATGCTTTCTGAAACTTGTAATTTATTTTCAACAATATCCATTAGGAACTAGTTTAGAATATTAAAAAAAAGTCATAGGAAGAGCTTTTTGTGTTTCATGATCAATACCGATAATGAAATTATACTTAATTAAACTACGGTGAAGCGATGCTTTATTAAATGTGCTACATATCTACAGGTCCTGAGGCGGGATTTTAATTTAAGTCTTACACATTCTGTGTGTGTGCAATAACAGGTAGGCAGAAATAATTTCCTTTTATTTTGTCAGTGGAAGTTCAGCCTGTTTGTAGACTGCTCAGCTTCAGTGCAGTGAACACTTCTGGTATCTAAGCTGTTCAATTTTCCACTTCCTTAGGATTACGGGTAATGAAGACAGCCATTATCACATTTGTATCTAATAGGTTCACAAACATAGATTAAAAAAATTCTTCCCTTCAAATTGTTTGTTTTTTTTTTTAATTTCCAAACAGGGGTATCAGTAATTTCTCCAGTAATTCTTTGGTGTTGCTTCACTGGACCAGTGGAGAACAGTAGTAACCTTGAAACTTGGATCTACACAATTTGTTTCCTTTGCCTATCACACCAGAATGACAAAGCAGTTAGCACATTTTTCATTACCAATAGTTTGATCATGGTGTGTTGCCCAGCAGTATAGTTCAGCCAGTTCCTGTTATTAATGATTATTATTATTATTTCTTACCTTTTCTGATGATACTGGCACTACTGGTATTAAACCAAAACCAGCATCAGAAGTATAAATGACTTGTGGAAGACCCAGCCTAGGATCCACCATTTGGTATTCCATCTTCCTGTAACTGAGAAAGGACTTTTAACAAGACCTTTAAGAAAGGTCTGGGAGTAGCAATTTGGCCACAGCACTCTTCAGACACAGAAGTGATTTCTCTTACTGGTTGTATCCTTGGGGTCCGCTGCTGGGAATCAGTGTGCATTTTCCTGGCTGATGTTGAAGTAGTTCTCGGGAGTTGGCCTGGCTGCCATCAAGAGGCAGGTACCTGGTTGCCCCATTGACAGGAGGAAGGGCACTGCTGGAGCCCTCTTGAAGGGCACTGCCTTTGGCTTGTTCTGCGCACTGGCCGTGGGCAGCTTCACAAAAGGAGAGATCGGTTGTCTTTAGCAGTTATTGGATCACACTTGTGCCAGGTGCAGTGAGTCTCTGCCTTTCATAAGTGGAGAAAGAAATAGTACATTTTAGACCATATCCTTAACTGACAAAAATCTGTGATCTGCTTTATCAAAGCCAGCTCGAGATCAAATACACACTGATTTCATTCCAACTGCTTGAGGTCATTTGGAGTTATTCCAGTTTACACCCTATGAGAATTTGGCACATGCATTTTAAGAGGCAATTAGGCCCTAAAGCAAGAGCAGACTGTGTTATATTTGAATTTCCAACTAAACTGTAAGTAGCAATAAATATAATATACAGCACAATTACGATGAGCACGCTCCCCTCCCCTTTTTTAAAGAAAGGAGAATATCTTTACATTTTCTTCTTTGATCTCTCTGAGCATCAGATATTTTTTAATATATCATTTGACCCACATTTCTTTTTATATTACTAAAGTGATTAGAGTTTTAATTAACATGACAGATTGAAATATAAAAAGGTAATTAAAATACAGAGTAATATTTAAATATCCCAATCTAACAAACTAATTCCTCAAAAACATTTGGAAATATGTATGTTTATATCATCCATTAATTAATAATCAACACAATAATTAATCACCCATTAATTCGTAAATTTCTAATGCATTGGGCCAAGAATAATCACTAATAAAGATCAAATTAAACTCTTATCTCAAAATTTCAGTTGACTTTGGGTAAGCGCTTGATCAGTATCCATATTTCAAAGCCTTTTTGATGTAAGAATCTTTTTACCTATTGCAGATGTATATGTAAGCTCTAGAAAATGACAGTCATAGAAATACATAAATTATGTGGTGACTGTATATTTATATAGTTGGACTAAATATATGTGTAGTTGCACGCTTGTGTATCTTTTGTTCAGTTTGACAGGAAACAAAACTGAAGCAAAAGATTTGAGATTGGTAATTATTCCTTGAACAGAGGCAATTTTTTTATAGCCAGTACAAAGTTGTTTTAGAAAAAGGTTTGGAATTTTATGTTTTACTCTTATACTTCCAGATTGTTCCTCCACAATCAGCTATTTCCTTTTTTAGATGTTGAGATAAGAGTTTCAGGTCTGGTACTAGTGCTCTTGGTACAACTCCACAGAGAAGAGTAAATTACTGGCAAATGCAATACTGAAGGAAGATGCAAATGAGAGTCCTACTTGTGTCAGCACAAATTTTTCCACAGACATCAATGAGACTAGGATTTCACCACGGATCTTTATCAGTTATTCAGAACAATTATGGCAGTTGGAGAGGCAGATCAGGCTTTTAAGAAAGAAGTTTCAAATTACAAAAGACAGTTTCTTATCTGCACCCCAGGTATAAAAGACACAATCCACGATTACGTGAGTTTTAATGGAATTTTCTATGTGGCATACTAGTGTTTTAACATCAAATTTGGGAAGGTGAGCACCACATTGCAGCAAAGCTGTCCCAGCTGTTGGGGTTTTTCACTGTCTCAGGCCCTCTATACTTTCAATTTCCATTCACACAGACAAAAGGTTATTTTTTTCCCAGGTCTCTAGGTTCTATGTAATTCATTTTCTATCTGGAGAGTTCGTTACTTGTGGTATGCATTGCAGCAAATAAGGAATGCAACGGGCAAATATAAAAGTAATGGAATTGGGATGTTATTGATGTTAACATACACATCTTTAAGCATGTGTATGTGTGTGTATGTATATATATATGAAAACAAATTTATGATAGCATTCTATTGGCCTGTGCAATCTTTGCTCTCATTCCTTAAATAAAATCAGCAGACCAGTTACTGAACAGAAGTAAAATGCAGAGTCAAAGGGACATCAGGGCAAGATAGTATTTTACTGAATTATTTTTGTAGAAATCCCACAGTGTCTTTTCTCAGTTGAAGGATGATCTCAGATTGCACTCACACTTAGATTCTGCACAGGATATTGCAGGGCATGTGGTCTGATTAAATATAATGCAACACAAGTGATGCAATGCTATATAACCTAATCCGTATTAAAGGGCATGCACTGGCACTAGTCTAGAAACAGTGACTCAGTCTGGTATTGCCATGATAGTTTACTGTCATAATAAGAGTCCAATATATTTATCATAAATTTGAGTGTCATGAAGTTCTTCTTAATTGTATCTGTCCCAAAATAGAATTGCAACAGATATCACTGGATTTTCACTTCTTAAAAATGGAGCTTGAGTCCTTTTACACTGCATACTCCTGTCACATGTTGAGCCACACCAAGATCCAGAGTGCCGCCTATTTGCCTACACATCAGCGCCTTGCAAGATTCGATCAGTAACCTGTTCCGGAAAATTCCATTGTTTGGATCCTGTTAGAACACAGCATGGATATGAATTCATCTAAACATAGGCTTTTTCCCAAGGAGACTATTGTCTTCTCATGTTCTTGCTATAAGCTTGATACTATTGAGTTTTGAAATACACTTTACAGATGCTTGTTCAGCAATTGCTGGGTGACATCTTGATTCAACGATATGTAATAATGCTGAGTAGATTGATATAGATGTAGCTTAAGAGACAATTAATTAATATAGCTTTAATATATACTCAAGCAAAGAAGAGAAAGGCCGCTACCTCTCCCATGCTGTCATGGTCCACTGCAAACTATGAGGAATAGCAGAGTTAGATTTGCCACAGCTTCTTTCCACAGATAGTGAAGAGATGTTTTCTTTATTAAATGCCACATTTTGATAGCTGTAGAGAGAAGAGCCTTTCATTTCAAGTTCACCTTCCATCCGGGCAAGTAATGAGGAGATGCTTGGTAAACAGTCAAGGCTTGCCCAAGGCAGAAAACATCCACGCACAAAGCAGTTTTGAGTTGGCAAAGAAAAATTACTGTACTAGAAACGTAAAGGAAATAGTTAACTGTGCTCAGTCACACCTTCATGTTTATTTGCCTCTTTCTGAGGAATGAAGTTTTTCTTTACAGACAGAAGGAACAATCATTTTTAGAGCTTTCTCTGTGTGTCTCATTGTGTTGTCTTTGGGAATGTTCTCCTGACTTAGTGACCCACATTTCTCAGAACTGTGACACTGCAGGAGGTTAGAACACATCAAAGAGGTAAACAGATGGGTTACACTCAAAGAAGAGCCCAGACACACCTTTCCTTAGGTCTGACCATGGACCATGAACCCGACCTGCAGCACTGCAGCTAGTCCAATAGTGAGCAAAGATTGACAAATGGGCTGAACTGCGTCAAAAGATATTGTACAAATTGCTGCTGTTGGAAAAGATGAAGGCAACATGTTTTTCTCTCAGCTTGTTCATTTTACACCTTTTAGAAAGAAACATGAATAAATACAAAAACTTAGCTTATGCTTAAGCCAAAAGCATCCTGGTATGTTGACTCTGATAGTGGCACGTAGCAGGGACTGAGGGAAGCAAGCAGTAGCACCTCCTCATAAAATTTTCCACTATTCATTAATTTACAGGTTATACACAGCAGCTTAAGTAAAAACTAGCTCTAAAATAACATAGCTCAAAAAATATGATCCAAAATCAGTAATGCTGTGTACTTTTGATAATTTTCTCATTGAAGACATGTCATACACTTGAGACCAAGATACTTAAAGAGATATTTCTAAAAGAATATCAGAAATATTGGAAACAAAATAACTAACTTTTTAAAGTTGAGATTCAAAATTGTTGACCAGAAGCCAGACGTTTGGTTATGTAAGCACTTGCCTTGGTTTAACCTGGCCAGCAGCTAAAACAACCGCACAGACATTCGCTCACTTCCCCCACAGGAGGACTGAGGGGAGAATCCAAAATGTAAAAAAAGTAAAACTTGTGGGTTGAGATTAAGACAGTTTAATAGGACAGAAAAGGAAGAGAAGAAGAAGAATAACAATATACAAAACAAATGATGAAGAGCACAATGTCTTCACCACCACAAGTCAATGCTCTGCAAGGCCCCAAGCTGACCAACCTCCCAGGCCACTCCACCATTTATGTAAGGAGCATGACATCATGTGGTACAGAATATCCCTTTGACCAGTTTGGGTCAGCTGTCTTGTCTGTGTCCCCTCCTGGCTTCTTGGGTGCCCTCTGCCTTCTCATTAGCAGTGCAGCATGAAAAGCTGAAAAGTCTTTTACTGCTTGGCAACAACTAAAACATCCGTGTGTTATCAGCACTGCTGTCATCCTAACTCCCAAACACAGTGCTGCACCAGCTGCTAGAAAGAAAAGTAACTCTATTCCTGCTGAAAATGGGACAGTACTATAAACAAACTAATTCATTTCAGCTCTCAGAAATCATTAACTAAATGCTGAACTATAGAGGCGGATAGTATCTCCATCCTCATCTGTTCAGGGAAAGTGGTATTTACCTATCCAGACTGAAATCACTACCCAAAGTCCATCCAAAGTTCAATAAAATACTGGGCAGCTTCCCTCAAATAATTTAGGGTAATGGAAAACAAAATCCCTCAAATGGAGAACAGTAAACCCAGATTGATAAATTGTTAGGTACTGTAGTGTCAACAAGGGGATTAATTTTCCCCTATGCCAAGAATGGGAGTAGAAGCACAGAAACAGCAGGAAAAACATGCGAGGAAGGCATTAAAAATGGTCAGGAACAAAGAGCCCAAACTTAATGAGCTTTGCAGCATGCCTTAAAGAGCTGGATTGCTAACTTTCATCCAAGAATATTGAAAGAATTAGACAAAAATCCAAATTAATAATTTCTGCTGAAGGGATATGGTAAAAACCTGGGGAATTCTAAAGGGCTGGCAAGGTGCTACTGCTGTGCCAGTGTTCAGAAGTGGGCTCATAGAGCATCTTGGTAATAGATAGGTGGTTTGCCTGAAGTTGGTACCACAGCAAATCATGAAAAGGGCGTCATGAGAAAGAATTTAATATGGTGACTGAAGGTCAGACAGCATCATTGCATAGAAAATAATTGCTGCCAGATGTCTACCTTTTCTGACACTGTCAGTTTGTTTGGTGAGAGAACTACACAACATGCATGTATTTTGGCGTTCAGGATACATTTTTGTAAGCCTCCACTGAAATATGTAGGGCTCTACCTGATGAGCATCACCTTCTCCTGCATAAGGAGAAGGGTATTGTATAAGATATCATTCATCGCTCTGTGCAGAATTAATGAGAGCTTGTTCCAAACAGAAAAATATTCAAAGCAGAACTTCAAGAATGAGGCTTGAAGAATACATTAGGAGTAAATGCTGAATCTATGTCTACCAAAAAGAAAATTAGCATGTGGTTTCATCTATCTAAAGTGTTTATACAAGACTTTTAATAATTGAGATGTGGTGATCTAAAAGGAAAAGAAGCAGGATCTTCAACAAGGGTTAGAATCTGAAACAAATAAGATGAAAAAATTACATCTCTCTAATAGTGCAGGTAACTATTGCTCAGAACATCTCAGGAACAGGGCTCAGCATCCCTCGTTTACAGCTGTCTGTTGCCTTCAGCTGTTCTTCTAAAAGGTGCAGGAGCTGAGGCTATGTGGAGGGGTCAGGTTCTTAGGGTGAGATGTTGTGGGTGGCCAGATGATCCAAATGGACTTTACAGTCAAAATGACAAAAAAATCTTCTCCTGAATAGTTTGACAGAAAAACTGACAACAAAAGGAAATAGAGGAAAAAGTAACATGGAGAAGTTTCAGCCATCAGAGACCAGCTTAAATACAGCCAAATGCAGTACAGTCTCATTAAAACCATCCTGAAAGTCAGCGACATATGCAGCATGTACCTGTATGTCTCTGTGCTTAGGTATCTCTTTCTAAATATATTAGATACACATTACAAGTACCATAAAAATATCTTTAAAATTATGACAGTCCATTTTCAAAAAATGCCAAGCACTGAGGGTACCACAGAAAGCCATAACAACGCTCTGAAGCTGGGAAAAGCGAGTATTACACATTAAAACAAAGCTTTAAAGCTGCATCGTGTCCCAGTTAAATTGCCTCAGTTCTGCATTTGGAACAGGGAGGAGCATGCTTGGTAGTTGCCAGAGACTTTCTCCAGGAGCTCTTAAACTGGCCTGATTGTCTCTGCTAGCCCATTTTATGAAGAGTATTCCAGTTCAGACAGGCGGCATGAACATTTAGTGTGTTTGGCAATTTACACTGCAACAATTATGAAAATTGCTGCCACACAGACACTCTTAAGAAGGGATGGTGGCCTGACAGAGCACTACCTTGAGTCTTTAGGAATGTGGGTTTAGTTCTCTGCTCTTTTTCAGGCTTGCCATATGACACTCAAATCAGTGACTTATAGCTCTATGTGAAAATCTCAATTCCTGTACCTACTTCTCTCCCAGTAAAGTTTTGGAGACACTTTACTTCCTGGTTCATGCCAGGCTCATGTCCAGACTCATGGCCAATCATGTCATTAAAATAACAGAGCAAAAAGGTGCTGAGGCATGAATTTGGTCTTTCTAAAGAGATCATGAACTATCAGGAACTGAGATCAGCATTAGACAGGTCTTGAGCCTCTACTAGTCAGTGATTCCCAAATGACATTGACTCTCAGGGACCTGGCCTAGTGTGCCTAACCTAGCGCACAGCTGCCTGAGCCAGCAACAACCCAGAAGTCATTGCTATTTCTGTTCAGAAGGAAAGCTGAGGCTGGAGAAGCCCCTCACACCTGGGAAAAAAATTAAAAATAGGCTCAGCCTGTGAGTGCCTCATCTTGGAGCAAGTGAGCCAGGTTTGGTTCACTCCTCTGCCTGCAGGAATTTAGGTGGATGGGCCTGATTCTCAGGTGTCTGAACATCCCTCTCCAGCGGACTCCAAAGTGAGACAAGCTCAGCAGCTCTGGCTGAAGCTGAGCACCTCTGCAGAGCACAATTAAATGGATTGATCAGAGCAGGGAAGAGGCACTTGCTCAGAGTTACAAGTCTCGTCATTCAGCAGGTATGTGTTCAGGGGAGAGCCTTTTCCACAGACTGCAAGTACCTGAAATGTGGTTTCACATCAAATGCATGATCTCTTTCCTAGGCATACACTGTACAGAATGCAAGCTTTTTTTCTCAGAGCTCTTACAGAGGCATTTGCTGCACTTACCTACCTCTGTAAAATACTTGCAGGCAGAAGGATGAAACAAAAGTAGGGAAAAAAGCTCTTCAAATTTTAACAAATATACTTTATGTCAACCTATTACACATCTGCTCACAGGGAAAACTATGGTTGCACCAGTGCAGCACTTTTATGTTTATTTATTTTGAAATTAACTATGGTCATTGTTACATGTATATATTTTGATAGTGCAACTGAGTCAAATGTGCGGAGACATCCTACATGTGCAATTCCAGAAGTGCATGCCTGTAAATGCAATTATTCTAACTGTTGTCAGTAGATCTATATTTTAGTTGCTGAGATTGGTCTAATGCTTAAAAAGAGTATGAAGAATAAGATGTGCCTTCTAAACCATAGTCTCAGTTTCCAATGAAATGGCATTTTTGTCTCTGCAGTCCAGCTTCAGTAAATCAACTGTACAGTTAAGGGCTCATTTTTTTTCTTTTTTTTTCTTTTAAAAGTGTATTAATGACAAAACAAGGCTCTTAAACTACTGCCTCTGGCATCAGTCGCTCAAACATGGTTGTATTGCACTTTTTAACAACCAAATTAATTCCACATGAAGAGAAAAAGTATTCACTCTCTTTCTTTTCCTTTTTCAAACTTTGCAGACGTCTTGCAGGAAATGGCTTGACATACATTCCTAAGGGAGCATTTGCTGGCCTTTTCAGTCTTAAAGTGCTGTAAGTAAACTGTGTGTTGTTTGATATATTTCTGATTTCCTAAATGCTCCAGGGAACTAATTAACCGGTGAAGTTTTGATCAAGTAAATTACATATTTTGATCGGCTCATTCTGAACAATTCAACTGAAGTGAATATACATATGAACATCATTAAACCTTTGTTTTCTCACATAGAAAATTTCCTAAACACAAAGGTTGGAAAACACTAATACCATTCTAAAAATATCTTGCTCATCAAGTAGATGTCTCTGTACAATATCAAAGGTAAAAAATGGTTAATAGTTTCTTTAATTTTCTCGAAAGTTCTGATTTCAAGGCTAAAACTCATAGTGAACTTTTCATGATCACACAAAACTGGGGGAGAATTTCCTTCTCCTTTACTTGAGAGCCAGGGAAAAAATATTTTAGAATACCATGTAATTTAAAATATATTTCATATTTCATATCTTGTTCTTTGTGATGTAATTACTATATGATAAATTACAAAAATTGTGACTAAATCCTCTATTATTTAGAGTAACTGTTATTTAGTGTTCATAAAATTATTAGAAGGCCACGTATAGCAATATTTTTACTGGACGGGATCTTGACCTGTGTAAAGTTCACAGAAACCACTATTAGCAAGAATGCCAACCTCCTAGGCAGCATCAAGCCAAGCAAGATGCTACTGTAAGAGTATACAAAGCTCTACTTAAAAGATGTATAAGTGGGAACGAAGTATGGAGACTCATCTACTCTTATGTTGGACAGCTGTAGCTCTTGTTGGCCTGAGAAGATTTAGGCCTGCCAAAAATTATTTCATTTACAATGTCACACTGAGTGGGCCTTGCTTTGAAGGCAATGTGTACTACTTCAGTTTTACCCACATAGAATCCTTTTATATATGTAGGAGTTGGTCCAAACAAGGATATTGGGCTGTATTCA
The DNA here is from genome assembly GCA_013400835.1 of Zapornia atra. NCBI lineage: Eukaryota > Metazoa > Chordata > Aves > Gruiformes > Rallidae > Zapornia > Zapornia atra. The sequence goes on along the minus strand of VZTU01027140.1, from coordinate 68,547 downwards.
ATGGGATGAAAATGTGGTTTTGGAATTAAAAACCCCATAAAAGGAGCTTGTCAGAGAGAGGCAATTCCATGCAGCTCCAGCACAACAGTCCTCTTTTTAGTGCCAAACTCAGGGCTCAAACTCACAACCTTAAGATGTAGAATCCTATGCTCTACCACTACCCCGATTACCTTTTATGGGGGAGTGATGTCAAGTGTTGTGGAAAACAGCCCGGGCTAACTCAGCTTGCCTGTGCTGGCTGCTTGGGGAAGTTAATTCTGGACTGGCCAGAACCAGGACAAGTTTTTACAGCAATGAAATTTTATTCTAACCAAATAATAAGCTTCTCATACAGTTAAAAGTTCTGTTTGCCATAGTAGCAAAGTAAGGATCTCAAAAGTCAATCCTTCACAGCTTTATCAGGATAAGAATCTGAAGCACTTCAGAAAGAAAACAAAATCAATACATGAACAGTACAGAATCACTGGAGGCAATTAGGAGCTCAAGCCCTATTGAGAGCAAGTGGGATTTATTCCTACAACTTCCTCAGCTGCTTTGAAAATCTGTCTCAAAGCTGAGGTGTAGATATTAACAAAGCCAATGTGCTACAGGTATTTGTTTGCTTTGAAGAGAACTGGCATTTGACAGGGACAGGAGAATGGAGTATTTGTGTAGTTTTCCTATGTAACCTTGAAGTAGAACCAATATAAAGGAGGTGAGCTTGGAATAGCATGTAAAATAGAAATAAATTACCTTTTCTCTGTCAATTTTTTTTTGTGCTACTCAAAACGTAGGATGCTGCAGAATAACCAGCTACGCCAGGTTCCTACTGAAGCACTCCAGAACTTGCGCAGCCTGCAGTCTCTGTGAGTATACTTGATAAATCTACTTGTAAACTTACATGAAGAAAACTGTATGATAACCTATTAATTACCTATTAACATCACTTAATAATGTGCTGAAACACATTTTTCTTTTAACTCTCTTTGAGTTGCTTTTCAAGACCACTGTACTCTCAATTAAACATCAAAGGTGACTGATTTAATTCCAATAATTTCATGACACCAGCAGCTTCTTTGCAGTGTTATAAACCGGTTCATCTTCTGAGAAGACACTCCTTGCCCTGCAATGCTTTTCGCATGTCAAGAATATGGTCCCCTGAGCACTGGTCTTTTCCATGGTTTCTTGTAAAGAATCTTTACAGGGGAAAAGAAAGAATCCAAAATTCCCTGGCTGGTATTTTTTTTTCACTTGGTGTAAGTTTTTTTTCTTTTTAAGCAGTATGGAAAACACTATTAAGTCATGAAACAAAGTGTACCAGAGGATGCTTAATTATATTCTGTGCTTCAGGCAGGTCTCTGTATTTGTAGCTCTTGACTGTGCTGAGCTGACTCAGTCCATGAGCTTAAGTTTTAACAGAACTCCTGCCAGAACTGCTAGACCAAGAGTGAGGATTGGCTGCTTCACGGTATGAATGAAATTATTTTTAATGTGCTTCTGCCCATAACATAAGGATGGTTGTACTAGGTCATGTTGAAAGCTGACCTAGCCCAGTATTCAATCTTAACCAGCAGATGCAAAAGGAAAACTAGAAGGTCAGGCAGAGAATATATACTTGTCTTTTGGTAAACTGTCCCAGCTGCCTGAGGTTTGCACCCAGGGACTCTCTAAGCCTATTGTGGCTTCTTTGAATTTAGTAGCTCCTAAAGAATTTTCTTTTATGAGTTTCTATAGTTGCTTTTTGAGCCAATGTACCAGTCAGGATTTTTTATGGCAGCCTACCTGCTGAGCAGATAGCCCTGTGTTGCATAGTGAGGTACCTACTGTTATTTACTTGGCACTTCCCACCACATTTGATGTCACCAAAGTGCAGCATCAAGAGAAAGAAGAAACAGCAGTTCCTTATTATGCCAGATTTTACAGACTTCTGCTGTATCTCCATTAGTCATGTTTTTAAATGTAGACTGTTAGGATTGTTTCTTATGTGGGAGCTATTCCCTTCCTCTGGTCATCCTTGTCACTCTTCATGAACTTCTTTGCAGCTTTCATATAATTGATTTGAGACAACTCAGGGAAGGATCAGACCTGCACAGCACATTTAAAGTGTTTGCACACAATGGGTTTATAGAGGGGAATTATGGATGCTTTTTTCTTTGCATTCCTACTAACACCCCAGACTTTGTTCTGCTTTTTTTTTTTTTTAACCTTTACTGAACTTTGAGCTGCTATTTTTCATACTTATTACAACTACAAGGCTTCTTTCTAGCATGTTAGTAGCTATTCAAGGGTCTGAATTGCTTTTTCCATAAGTGCCTCACTTGACACCTATCTACACCAAAATTCATCTGCCACGTTCTTGGTCAGTCAGTTGAATATAATGAGCTCCTTCTGCTGTGCTTGCAGTTCACATTTTGCAACTGCAAAGCTACTCTTGCTGTCTCAATGCAGGATGCAGTAAATAGAGTATGTTTCTGAATTATCCACATAATTCCATTCTCATTTGATAAAAACTGTAGTCTTTTTTATTTTGTTACAGTAGTTACCGATTTTGAATGTGCAGCATAAGATATCTCAAGAGGCAGGCAGGTTCTTCAGACAGAGGGAAATGTCAACTGACTCTCCCTTGAGCTTCAGTTGGCCACCTCATATTTTCACAGAATTACTTTGAAATAAAATTATTTTTTAAAAAGTTCCAAGATCCAAATGCAGATGTAAACCTGGTAGTTCAAATAACTATCACAAGAAATGTTGTTCCATTCACTGATCACCAGTGTCACTGGTAAAATTCTAATGATGACAAGGATAGAGTGAATATCTGTACCTAGCTAACCAGTCTGGATAAAGTTAAGATGTGGTGTTGGTTGAGAAATGTGCTGCGTTGAACATACTCTACTTTTTGTGTATAGAGTT
>VZTU01027140.1:55488-65653 GCA_013400835.1 Zapornia atra | reverse complement strand
TGTGTATAGAGTTCCACCAGAAGGTTAGCACTGTTTGAATGCCTGCAATTCAGCCAAAATGTGACAAACAGAATTAATGAAATTAATTGATTTTCAGCAGTTACGTCATCTGTGTATAGCTTACCACTACACAGACACACATTTTACTGTATTGGCTCCTAGGTTCTTGTGTCCATCTTGAACAACCTCCTTAATATACAAAGCATTTGTTAAGGTGTTTCTAAAGGTGAAACAGACCTAAGAATTAATTATCTTCTAATTGTTATTTGGTCAGTGCCTTTTTTTCTTTATTGACCAGACACAGACTGAAATATCTCAGCCGTATACTTTTGAGGTTACAGTTCTTTCCTTTGATCTTTGAAAAAGTCATGAGAAAATGCTGGTCTAGTGACTATATTAGATTTTCTTTCTGCTAAATAAACAAAAAAAAATCTTGCTGAGATCACATCACTCTATACACATTCTGGACCAAAACATGATAAGCCAAGCAAACAAGAGTTCCTTTGTTGCTTTGAAAGAGACTGTTGAATTTTCAGCACGGGTTCTAAACAAAATGATAGTCTCACTCAGGCTTTGTCGCAAATATTTTTTTCCTTGGGTGAAGAAGTTGAAGAAGAAAACCAAACACAGTTTGTGCAGTCTATGTAAAGGGACTGATATTTCGTGACAGAATTAAAACAGAGGGAGAATAGGAGTGATCAGTGGAAACCTTTAGACAGCTGTGCAGCAGACGTAAGATGGAATGATATGGGTTTGTACAGAAAAGCTACTATCACCTGAAAGACGATCACCAGCAAAAGAGACCTCTTTGAGGAAAAGAAAACTATTATTCTTTTGTTTGCTTAAACGGGGCTGTGCCTGTCAGATAAAGGTGTGCACAGATTTGGTTTCTTGCTTTGTACGGTCCAGGAATTTTCTGTTCACAAGGTGGTTCTTGCATTGGTTTCTGATTTACAATAGGAACCCTTTGAAATAGCAGGAGTCTTTTCAAGAGTGCAATTAAGAGGTTAAAAGCCTTCACAAAGCCAATTCCTGTAAGATAGCAACTTCTTGTATTTATTATGTTTAACTGTGCAGGTGGCATGCTTTCTGGAAGCCTCATTAACCCTTTGNGCCGTTTGTGGTTTTACTCACAAAAGGCAGTCATGTAGAGGGACAAGCAATGCTGCAGTGCCTTGCTGCCTTAATCAATGTGAAATGGATTATGTTATTGTTTCTATAGATACACAACATATGTATATGTATGTATATACACACACATTTTCCATGTTGACTTGTAATGCAAATTCATTGCAAATTTTTGCACAAAACGTTGTTTCTGGATTATATGCTTTCCTTATTGTGTAGTTCCAGGCACAAAATGACAGTGTAGGTACCAATATTGATAGATACGTTAATTGATCTTAAGTGGCCTGTGGCATACAGAACAAGTACTGATGTAGTGTAGGAACTAGCAAAAATTTCTTCCACTTTCTTGCCTAAGTTGCAGTATTGCTGGCATGCAAAATGGACTGAGTTTTTGACCTATGTCTAGAATAGATCAGTCTTCTTCAGGCAGCAGACAATATTTTGTAAATGTGATAAAATGAGAAATGCACACAAAAGGTTAACAAACAAAATCCCTACAAGTTGTGAGTTTCATTTTCAAAAGCAAAAATCTATGAGAAAAATGTTGCCTCAAAACAAACAACATCTCTTGTTCTGGCAGTGAAGCAGAAATAAAATTAACATTAGAATCTTTTCCAATTTTATAAGTCTTTGTAGTCAGTAGTCAACAGCAGCAAGGTGCTACTTTGATTAATAAATGAGTTCACCTACCAGATCATGAACAATGATTTCGTAAGACTCCAGTTCCCTTTGTGGCAGGAGGATTTAGGGAAGTAACCTGAACACATTGATGTTGACAAGTGGTTTTGATCTCAGAGTTCAGCAGAAGGATATCTTCAGTTTGTTATATGGGCTATAATTTTCCTCTGAAATCTAGTGTGAATACAAATTATCTGGATTACTAGATCTAACAATTCAAATGGCATTTTTTCTGTTAAGCCAAAAAGAGGAACATATGTTCACAGGTTTCGTGATTGAAAGAGATGAACACTGATGTGTCACAACTTAGATCTGGGCAGCAGGGTTTGAAGTGTCACTTGAATGTTGTCTTCCCTGTTACTCACCTAGAGCAAGTGTATTTATTTAGAACTGTCTACAAGCAGATTGGTCTCTGGATTTTGTGTTTCCTACAGCATCAGTATTTCCATTCTGCTTTTAAATCTAAAAGCCTTTTAGTGTTTTTGAATATACCAGTATAGTCCGAGAAAACTTTTACATATGTATATTGATTTGTTTTTCAAATATCACATTTAATTAACAGCTTATTTTCTGTCCAACTGCTTTTCATTTCATGTATGTATTTGCTTAAATAGGTATCCTTTTTTTTCTATAATATAAGCCTTGTCGCTTCTAGTGACATCTCTTATGTATCAGAATTAGCATATAATTGAAGAATTTTTGAACAAGAAGGTATTGGTAAAGCAGGCAATAATTTCTTTTTATTATAAAATTATCAATAATTTCTTTTTATTTTTTCCCCTGAATGTTTTAACACAAACTTTATCTTACTAGCAACCAATAAGTTGCAAAGGAGGAAAAATGAATTGGCATTGCTGATGGAAAAACAAAGCTGCTGCTCTTTGTTTATTGGGACTATTGTATCACAACCCTTCACAGAGGATGCTAATGAACAGCTTTTACTGCTGCATTTTCAGACTCAGAAATAGTCAAAATCAAGAACAGATTGAGTGCTATCTCACTGCCCACGCCAAACCAGTCACGAAGGACGTTCAAAAACAAGCATCGTTTCCTGTATCACCTGCTTTCATTCCTGTAAGATTTAAGAGGACTGTTACATTAAAAGTACAAAATAGGGCAGAATACAACACAGCCCATCTCCCACAGTGCTGGAAACAATTGATAGAGGGGAAAAATAAACCAAGTTTTCTCCCTTGACAACCTGCAAAGTTGGAATTTAGCAAAGCAAATTGAATGGTCCTGACAAGTAAAAAGATAAGAAAGTAGTATCAATGAAATTTGGGTTAGATTTCCTAACAGAATTTGTAAATCCCTTGAATTTTCTTTTTAAGATATTTCGGTACTTGTGGAGGACTTGATGGTGACACCAAATTTTACATATAAGATTATCTATAAATCACCTAAGATTTTCTTAGTAATTGCCTAGTTACAACAGGTCAGCAAATGGATTTTTCATCTTCTCCCTACTCCTCTAAATATTTTACATTTCAAGAGGAGTTTCCATCCTAAATCCAAACAAAATGTTGAAAACTTTGAGAGCACAAAGTTCTGAAATGCTCCCAGTTCGGGCTTTAATTTGAAACCCCTTTTTTTCAAAAATATTAACTTGAAAATTTTCTTTGTTTGTTTGGGGGTTTTTTTTACACTTTTATGATTGTGTTTACAATCCTGATTTTTAACTAAAATACAAAAAACCTAATGAAATCACATTCTCCCAAGAGAACCAGTTTTCATGAAAAGACAGGAGCTTTAGTTGTGGTTTCCCGTGGCACACCCCATGATAATGAAGCCTACAGAAGGCATTTTCCTTCTTAGGAAACCCAGTACCTCAACAGGTACCCACAAACTCCCTGAGGAGGGATTTCCCACAGCCTTGCAGGTGTCCGTACACATACACAAAGATGTCTCAAAAATCACCACTGCAGTCTCCTCATTATATTGCACATCTTAACCATCCAAGCTACTAGAGCCCTAGGGTGCATTAGGTAACAGAAGACTGAATCACGGAGCACCAGTACAATACCAGACCACCCCTCTTGGACACAGACACTTTCCTAGCTTCATAAGCAGCTTGGAGGAAGATTGGGGAGCAAGGCTTCCTGAAATGCATCTGCTAATTATCTTTTTTGGATGCAGTCCCTAACTCAACCAGCTGTTAGGCTGAACTCAAGCATCAGTTCCAGTCCACTGGCTGATTTTTTTCATCAGGAATCTGACTCTTTTCTGCCTTCTAAGCATCTAAAAAAAGGGGGCAGATATAGATGCATTTTGTGTAGAGACGGAAGTTGGACTCAATGATGCTTATGCATCCCTACGAACTCAGGATATTCTGTGGTTCCTCAACCTCGGGATGGCTAGCCAAAAAACATCCTGCATGGCCGAAGCCCACCAGGACGTACACCATATGTGCAAGGAAGACAAGAATCTGCTGCTGGAGTGGTTATCAGTGTGGGAGCTCATACTGTATTTCTAACAGGATTATCATGAGCCCCGTACAGCTGTAGCCTGTTGCCACAGCCACCCTAGTAAAGCAAACAGTGCTTCAGAGTACTACCAGGCACTGGCCATGACCGTCTGTCCTCCTGCAGTTAACAGGGTCCTTGGCACACTTTTGACTGTTCCCTGGGGCCATCTGGATGTTAGTGCACTGCTGGGACTGTCCCCAGTTAGCACTCTGTATGCAGCCACCTCTTTTGGGAGGCTAGGAGATGTCACTAGCATGGCCACTCTGAGCCAGTTGGCTGCAGGACCTGGGAGCATTCCCAGTCACACCAAATGTACTGGTCTAGCTGTGGACTCCTGATCTGAGCATAACCCAACTGCTCCTGCTGGCTCACACTTTTTCCCACCTGTGGGGATTGAGGGTACCCAATATCAGAGCCACTGTTTGTATAGAAACCGCATTGCAACTTCCTGTTTGTGCCCGATCTTGGATGTGGGTCTACCAAAACATAGCATGTTTGGCTATGAACAGAAACACTAAGGATTGAAATGCACAGAGCTTCAGAGACCTCCCCGTGTAAAACTGAACACTGGGGCAGAAGCAAATGCTCCTAAACTTGTGACTTTCAGACTTGCTGCTGCCACACAGGGCTCTCCATTATCTGTCCTGTAGAAACCCAGGCAAGGGCAGAGCTGAAAGTGAGCTGTGGGAACTGCTGTGCTGGTGTGTTGTAATTAAGCTTTTACAATAGTCCAAGCATTTTCCCCAGCACTGAAGGGGATATCCTGTGTAAAAGGCCATGTTTGACACAGGCAGCTATATGTTCATTGCATCCACTTTTCAGAGACAGTTCTGATGTCACTTGCCACTACTTCATTGGGTCTTTAGCCCAACTCCAGTGAACAAACCCTTGAGAGGGTCACCAGATGTTAGCAAAGATGAGGGGGGTGCAGGTGACCCCCTCCGGGCTGTTGTATCTTCCCAATCCAGCTTGTCCCCAGCTTCTGTCCGTCATTGCTCCTTACCTCGTGGAGAGGCTTGGCTGTGGCTCCCTGCCTAACAGAGCCAGGTCAAGAAAGGAGCGAGGTGGTACGAAAGGGAGGAGACCACCCCTTCTTTAATCTGCCATGTGCTCTTACTTCTCTGTCTCCCCTGCCTCTTAAATAGAGACCCTTTTCATTTGGGTTTTCCTCTCATATTTTAAACTTAAATGTCAGAAGAAATATTTTGTACTTGACTTTGTGGCTTTGCTCTCCTCCGGTCCCTTTGTTGTACTGAGACCCTCACCCTTTGCAAGAAGGAGCAATCTGTGTAGTAGCTGTTTATTTCAGAGGGGAGAATGACCTGGGAGAAGCCTCCTTCCTGATCTCATATCTAGTGTTTGATTTAACCCTGAATGCATGAGCAAGACAAGCCAACAAGACATTAAGGAGTTTCTTGACCACAAGGTACATGGAGGTGATAGCTGGGCTTGCTCTTGAGACGAGACTCAGAAAGAGGAAAAAAAAAAATATATTCCCTTAGAAACCTGCCAGTGGTGTAAAACCAAGTATCCAGTCATACTGAACTGGAAAGAACAAATGCAAATCAAGTATTTTTCAAACACCTACATTCACTCGTTCCGGAGTACTGACAAATGAGTCCTGCTTACAATTCTATATCTGTTCATAATTTATGCACATGGTTGTAGCAGTCACAGTATGTCACAGGAAGTACCAGTGGGATACAGTCCACAGAGCTCAAGCATTTCCTTTGAAAGCTTTGGACATTTAAACTGAGCTCATGGTGAATTTCATACTGGCTGCTTTATTTACATGCTGCCTATCAGAAGAGATCAAGCATTTCTGTTTCCCTAAATTGGCTCTCTCTGGAATATAATAGCAGCTTTCAAACTCGCCACGTGTTATCTATATAATTTCAATTATAAATAGGGTCATGTTTGCTAGTTAATGGGTTTAGTTCTGGAAGTGCCAAAACTTTGATCAACGCATGTAAAACAATTGGCTGAAAACGGCGATTTTGATCAATGCTTTATACATCAGTGTGTATTACCTACAGCATGACAGGAAACATAACCGCTGCTGGAACCTTTTAATATCTGCAAGGGGGAAAACAGTACTTGGAAATTTTATAAAGATTAGATAACAACTGAGCACTTGATGCAGTGCTTCTTAGGAGCACTTGCAGGATATGTAATCCAATTACAGGACCTGCAGCACAAATCATCATAGCATCTTGATTTCTTCCAAAGTTTATCCAAGCAATAATCCAACTACCTGGAATCTCATTTGTGTCGCAGCAGTCCCGTTTTGCTTTCTATGTTGTGTATTTTGTTTACATAGCCAGTGGTGGGTTTATATCTGGAAATTTCAGCTGTAAACAAAATCAGTTCCTTGATTTGCTATCAACTAGTGGTAAGGCAAAAATCCTGGTCTCACTGAGGACAGCAGAAATATTGCCATGTCAGCCACAGGGTCACATATAAACAACCGGCTCTTGGCTCCACCACGCAGGCAGGCATCCTGTGAGTAACTCCCATGGAGTTGAAGGGGGCAGTGGAGCTGTACAGGCTAGCTTTGTACTGAGCAAGATGTTAGCTGCAATACAGTAACGCATTTAGGCTGAATAAAGCCTCCTTTCTTTAATCAGCGTAACTGTCAAACTAAGGCAACTGTAACTTCTTAGTTTACATACCAGCATCACCCAGGGAAGAAATTTACTTCTGACTGAATGCAAAGAAACCTCATCTACTCATTCAAATTATACCTTATTTGAAAACAGGCGTAGCATGGTTGTTGCCTGGGGAATGGGGGAGGTACAGCATGGGTATTTCTAAACATTTCCAGCCTCACCCATTTGTTGACAGACCCTTGAGTTATTTTGGAAGCTCTGTCTCTGATGCCTGCCATGTCAGTTTTTATATTGAAAATTTAATTGTACAAGGGCTTTGACACTGAACTTTATAAATTTGTTCCAACTGACCTTGTCTCAGTTATTTGCCAGCCTGGCACGGAGCCTTAGCAGTCATTATGTGTTCTCATGCAGTAGGTAGGAGCAGCATGAAGCAGGACATAGAATGGACCTGACATTTTACATGACTGTAAATGAAGAAGCAGCTTTAAATAAAGAGATTAGTATGCCTGCCACAAAGAGTATTGCATTTCTCTCAAACGGACTGAATTTAGGTTGTACAGAATTACTTCTTTGTACCCTGGGTGTGTCTGTTTGTTCTGTAATGTTTTCAAACATCTATTTAAATTTATTCCTATTTCACCATTCACTTAATTACTCCTCTGTAGAGACATCTTCAAGAGAAGTTTTAAAGCATGACTTTCATGTTCTGAACAAGGTATGAGTCACTACGGCACATTAAAGGCAGAAAAAAAACTATTGGGGTACAGATCACTGTCTGGACGTTTCACAGAGTTTTGGAAATCTGAAGCACACTTCTAAATATTTCCCTGGTAGGATCGGAATGGGAAAGCAAAACAAAGCAAGAGCCAATGAGTAGATGACATCATATTTCTAGCGTCACAGCTGCAGAAGGTTCAGCAGATTTAATCCTTAGCACGAGCGTGAGAGCGATGTCACCTGCAGACGCTGAGGAGGCATGATGTGCAGCTGAGCTCCCTCTGTTGGCTCAGCAGCACCTGAGGAGTGTTTAATACCTTCTCTTTCAGTCTACATACATCTCGTTAGCAATACTAATCTCTATTTAAAAACCCCTTTTTCCTCTGCCGCTAAAAATACTGCAGTGCTCATAGAATCATTGGAACAAGCAATATGTAAGAAAAGGTAAAATGGGAGCAGAGACTCAGAGATGAGCTTTATTTTTGGCTCTTAGAATGGTTGTCTGTGGAAACCTGAATCAGCTTGTAGCACAGTGATTTATAGGCTCTGAACAAGAATCTCTGGCTGAGTTCCTTACAGGTTTGTATTCCGTACTTTCAAATAATTGGGAAAGGAAACAAATTCATACCCTGTCTGTAGAGAGGCTCTGCTCAGAAATGTTCAGTGTGCACTCTCAGTGAGGTGGTTGCTCCAACGGAGAGCTGTCTGCAGAGAGCCAGCTAACAAGGATGCTTGTAAACACATTGTAAAGACTCAAGGGTGAGGTTGAAAACAAGATGGAAATGTAGATTCTCCAGGAAATGAAAAATGGATGTGGCAACTCATGTTCATCCTTGGGGTTGTGTTCTTGGTGATAACTTCTGATTTCCATTGTGTAAGTCCACTGTTCTTTTCTCAGAGTCAATTTTCTCTATTTCTTTTTCTCCTAGACGTTTGGATGCCAACCACATCAACTATGTGCCCCCCAACTGCTTCAATGGCTTGGTCTCCCTTAGACACCTGTGGCTAGACGATAATTCTTTGACAGAAATTCCTGTCCAAGCTTTTAGAAGTTTACCAGCACTTCAGGCAATGACATTGGCACTGAATAAAATTCATTACATACCGGACTATGCTTTTGGAAACCTCTCTAGTTTGGTAGTTCTGTAAGTTTTGCTGATTGTTTTCCAGCCTTTGCAGGACTTTGTGATGAATTACCTGAAGATGCAATATTTAATTTAAACATTGCCTGAGACAACCTTTAATAATTAAGTATTCCCCTAATCCCATCCCAGTTGGCAAAATACCGAAAGAGATATATATGCGGGTTAATTAAATGTCGGTTTTGTCTTGCATTTTTAGTATTGATAACTTGAGGCTATAAATCTACTGTTCCCCTTCTACATTTGCACTAGGTATAGTGATACTGCTTTACCAAGAGGTCAATTTCACTTGTTGTATGAATTTTCTTTTTGAAAAATAATTTTTGGGGATTGTATATGCAGTACAGGCCAATTTTTTTAAAATTATCTTGGCTAAACACATCTTTAACATCTTCCTACTGTTAAACTAGAATTTACTAAATCACTTGTTTTAATCTAGCATAAAAGTTTCCATCTCCAGTAAAGAACTACATCAGGGAATTGAAAAAAATCACCCTACCTGGTCAGCAAAACAAACAGGAAAAGGACTCGTGTGCCCTGTAAGACTCTAAGGCAGTGTGTACTGAGTGAGATTAGAAAAAGGAAATGAACTGAAAGCTGTCTGGGTGGCTTGGAAAGAATGCCATCCAGCAGAAGAAGTATTTCCCTTCATAGAAACTATATGTAGTTTTGTATTTTGTTATTTTTGCATACCGGTTCAACTACATGAAACATGCGTAGCTCGCACCAAAACCTGGAAGGAATACTATGGAGTGCAGTTTCAGCCTTTTATCTTCTGGGAATGTACCAAGTGGAAAAGGCTCTAGACTGGCTGGATAAATTGTGGAGGAGAACTGAGCTGGAGAAGTTATTCCAGTATTCTTAGGAAAATGTTAGCATTATTAAAGAAGGAACAATATATCCAAGCTTTACAAGGTGTTTGAAACCACAGCCCGTAAGTCACTTGGAATATTTGAGCATATTCTTGCCCCAGTGTAAGCATCGGACCTGGCACATGCCAGGGTTCTCCACTGACAGTTGCAATCACCATCTCTGCCTAGTGCTTAATATATTCATATTAACATATAGGGCACCAAAATTGGAGGGTAAGAGCTGCCTTGTGACACAAAAACTTGGCCTTCTCTTTAACTAAGTATCAATCCCATTCAAGTTAGAGTGGAGGGGCTTGTCATTTGACTGAGCTTCTAGACTTACCTCAGTAACGCTAAAGGCAAAAGGCTGTCTTGAATGTCATTCTCTAGACCCTTACCAGGAATATAGTGACAGTTAAGAAATGCAGGAGAGAAGTATTTCTTTTCATACCCTGATTGCATCTGCTTGGTTAGCTTCCCTTATTTTAGATCTGCCTTGCTTATTTCTAATCTTCCGGGCTTCATATTGATTAATAGAATCATAGAATCATAGAATCATAGAATGGTCTGGG
>VZTU01027140.1:275-55447 GCA_013400835.1 Zapornia atra | reverse complement strand
CATCCACTACTTCTCTGGGCAGCCTGTTCCAGCACCTCACCACTCTTTCTGTAAAAAACTTCCCCCTAATATCTAATCTAAACCTTCCTTCCTTGAGTTTTAATCCATTCGCCCTTGTCCTGCCATTATCTGCCCTTTTAAAAAGTTGAATCCCCTCCTGCTTATAAGCTCCCTTCAGGTACTGAAAGGCTGCAATGAGGTCCCCCCACACCCTTCTATAAATAAAATTTGATTTAATAATCAAATCATTCATCACGATCTATAACATCTGACACGCATGGTTCTGCTTTATTTTGTTTGCTATGCTATTCAGTCTGGCAAATTTTCAACTCAGGGCAGAGATGCATGGTCAGTTGCAGGAGGTTTGAAGCTACATTGTTAAAGATCAAACATAACTGGCATTTGGAGATGCACTCTTCATGCTAACAAAAGCATTGAAGGTCATTAAGAGAAAATAAAAAGGTTGATTAGTTTTCTTCCTAGGAAAGGAAAACCACCCAGAACCTTTGCATTTTGCCATTAGAATCCCTGCCTTTTATGGGCAGGTAGACTCGAGTTCTCTAGGTTCTGCAGTTCTGAGGAACATTCAGAGAGCCTCTGACCTTTACATTATTTTCAGAGCGGAATGAAGCACTGAAGGGGAAGTGCCTGGCAGCCCCTCATTCACAGCCCTTCTTTTCTTTTAAAGTGCTACTCCTGTAGTTTCTCTCCACTATAATGGTAGAGGGTCAAGAATAAAATAAAGGAAAAATCTGGGAAAAAGGCCATTCTTCTTAAAAAATACCCTGAAGTGGCTCCAAGTTGTATCTACTCTCATTAATGAGCTTCACAGAAAGTGGGTTTTTTCCATGTTGGTCTAAAAGACAGAGAAATGTGCAGCACTGTGAGCCTTCACACAGGGCGGTTGGTTGAAATATAAAACAAAAAATTATTTTCAATTGCCAAATGTTTGAGAAAATAGTTGCTGATTTGTATAGTTTCAAAGGAAGGCAAGCTACAGCAGTTTTAAGATGTTTACTCATCTCTGTGAAGCTATGACTTTTTTGTCCTGTGACCACGTCTTCTTTCATTCCCCAAATCCTATGCCCCTTTCCTTTCTGCTGTATAACCCATCTCCTCTCCTGCTTCTCTTCTGTGCCAATACTCTCTTAACACCCTCTGAATATACATCTTCCCAACACACACCTTACACCCTGTGCCCAGTTTTTAAGGCTGTTTGTTAACTTAACTATCACTAATGGTATGTCTACAATTCCCCAGTATTTAGTATGATAACTCCAACCTGGAACTCCAGTATATACCCCTGTTAAACAATCTAGGTGGTTTTAAAACTAATCCCCTCTATGAAAGCAAATGGAAGCCTGCGTGGCTGGAGAGGTATTGGGGAAAAAATTGAGGGCGGTGGAGGTGCCACCTATATGTGCTTTTGCAAAAGAATGACTTGCATATAATCAGTGCATGCCTGAAAATAAGTTCCTTTTGATTAAACCATCAAAATGTTTTGCTTAAGTCCACTGTGCGCAGTGTGTTTTCCTGACTGTGTGCTTAATGTTCCCCTGCAGACATCTCCATAACAATAGAATCTACTCCCTGGGAAAGAAATGCTTTGATGGGCTCCACAGCCTAGAGACTTTGTGAGTTGACCTCTTATTTGTTTCCTTTTCTTTTTTTTTTCTTTTTTTTCTTTTTTTTTCTTTTTTTTTTCTTTTTTTTTTTTCTCTGTGTTTGCATTAATATTCTGAAAGAATAAAAATGGCGTAAAAGCCAAATGTGGGTTTTGGCTTGCCTAATCGCTACAGGAGCTAAGTGATGGTTTACAATGACTCTATGTAGCAAATCCTATTTTGGACTATAAAATCAGTTTGCCTTTTTAATAAGCATTGTCAGGGGATAAATTGTTTGAAGGACAGTTGAAAGTTGTACTGAGCATTGAAAAAGAAATGGCTGTTCGGGAACAGTTACGTTAGCCTAGTTTAGTACAATTTATTTCTTTTATTTAATTACTAAAGCTAATAGCTAGATTGGAAAATTGTCACAATGAAAAGCTTTAACATTAAGAAACTGTCTTGCCATAGAGGAACTTTATAAAATTAAGTGGTTTTATTTTTTTGTCTCAGGACAAAGCAAAAGTGCCAGGTAGCCAAATGATGTGTGTGTTTTACAAGGTAGGGGAAGAGGAACATTTCAGTTGTATCTGAGTTTTTATCTTTAAAGATAAAGAATGGCACTGGTAAAATTTTCACTGTAGTTCTATTAAGAAAAATTCTACTTTTCTCAAATTTCCTAATAAAAAATAATCCTACAGAAGAATGCCAAACAGGAACACAGTGCTGATAGTTAGCAAAGTATTTTGCTAGAAGCTGTTGTTTCCTAGAGTAGACCACAGACCCCCAAAATGCATTAAGGGACATTAAAACCTTGTATATCCTTCCCCCAGCACCTGGACAGTCGTCTGCATCAGTTTCAGATTTTAGATATTTTACCCAAGCAGGACAGAGGCTAAAAGGCCTGTTATGAAGAACAAACAAAGTTTCAAATATTACTAGGTGACTATTTTCTTTCTCATCCACAGAACTATGTACTGCCCACTTTCATGTGTCATTAAGATCAGAATCACTAGCTTTGATTACATTGATCCCTTGGCACTGAATTGCAATTTTATAATTTTGACTTTTAGCTGGCTGTGAGTTGAGAGGAAGTCCCTTAGTGTAGCATGGGAAAGGGGGACAGGAAAGGGAGAAGGAAAATGTAATCATTTGTTTTGTTTTTTTAAGTGAGATTCACATGGCACTTGGTCAAAAATTGGGAAAAACAGAACAATGGAATAAGTAATTGCAAACCCAGTCACAGCCACCTGGCATGAGAGAGGTGAAAGCACAGAGGACAGTCATGAACCTGGGAATAAGTGTAGGTGCAGTAGGAGGATGTAACGTTGCCTGGAGCAGAGATTGCATTCTGTGTAGACCGGTTTCAAGATCACCTAAAGAGATCTCTGTGTCAATGATGGACGCCGGGTTTAAGATCATTTGTTTGCATCCATGCATAGGTCTGGAAATCACATATCACTGGAGGGCAAAACCAAACTTTACATGCCTGTAATCTCTTTTTGTCAATAAGCAGGAGAGAGAGATTTACAAGCAGGAAGGAAAGCCTTGTTGAGTTCAGACAGCAGTTTCCTGCCTGCATTACTTCAGCCCAATACTATTTCAATTTCAATCTAT
Source organism: Zapornia atra (assembly GCA_013400835.1). Lineage (NCBI taxonomy): Eukaryota > Metazoa > Chordata > Aves > Gruiformes > Rallidae > Zapornia > Zapornia atra. Next base: position 52,226 of record VZTU01027140.1, on the reverse strand, counting down.
TGTAATCTGTGATTTGTGTTTTCCCTGTCCAAAAAGGCTTTTGCTGAAGTTTTTCAGACTACGTTCTTCACAAGCAGTGCCAGAAAGCATCACAGTAAACTGTCATGTCTCAATTTTAGTTTCAAGTGCCTCCTGAATGCTAAAGGATACACATGTCATGCTGAGGGCAGAAATAGGCTTATCGTCCATTCAGCCTACCAGAATTAAGTTTAATTACTGCTGCAGCATAAGCAGTTCTTAAAGCAGAGATCACTACCCAAGCTAAACTACTGTTTTTATCGATGTGTGGTTTAAAACGTCCTCCGTATAAATACTGACAAATCTTAAAATTACCAACACAGTTAATGATAATGTTGAACTTTCTGTCTCTTTTCCCACTACTTTTAGCAGAGTAAGATTTTTCCCAATCATTCTTACCTTCAAAACTCCAGTATCTCTTATTTTTTACTACTTAACAATTGGAAAAAATATCTTAAGATATTTTTTATCAGAAAAGAAAAAGACTAATACGACTGGATAGTGAGTTAGAGGCAATTGTAAGCTTTATGGTGAGATTTATTAGCTATATAAAATGCATCTCACCATACAGAGTTGTTGAATATTCTGTGAAAGATATCTTTTTTTCCTGTTAATACTTTCAGGTAATGAAAAGGATGGGTAATTTACAAAACAGCAAGTCCCTTAGTAGTAGCTGAATCCACTTATGGGTTTTTTTATTGCAGAATAGCTAAGATATAACTAAAAATAGGATACTGATAAAAAACAGGAATGATAATGTGCCCTAAATAGAGTTTGTTGGAAAACATCCATACACTTTTGAGGATTTCCTGGCTTTTGGCTGTATGTATTTATTCAGTGCATGGGAGATGATATTTCATTACAAATGCCAACAATGTTATCCATTATGCAATGCATAACCTAAATAATAACATATATTTTCACACAGAGATTTAAATTACAACAATCTGGACGAGTTCCCCACTGCTATCAAGACACTAACAAACCTAAAAGAACTGTAAGTACGGAGCTCACATTAGGAAGGAGGATGTTTTGTCTAGTGTGTGATTATTTCTTTTAATGCTGGTGATTTTATCAGTAATCCTTAAAAACTGGTATCCTAGGAACAACTAATAAACATGCCAACATGTGTAAAATGTCACTTTCAACATTCAGTTTGCAGCATTCAGGTTCTGAAACTTTAACTTTTTTTCTATGGCATTGTGCAGTGGGGTTTTCCAGGAACTTCATCCTTGGAATAGAGTAAATACTGAACACAGTTGGATTTTGCAAACAATCCAGTATATCACAGTCTAAGAAACGGTGTGGCAACCTTATTAATCCATTCAGGTTTAAATGACTTCTACCCTCCCTTTCCCCATTAAATTAAAGCAGTGTCTATTCAATATAAATAGTCCTTGGTAATGCTGTAAATAAAACTCTTCTCAATGCACAGGCGTAGTTTGCATTTAAAAAAATCAACAATGAAAGAGAAAACAGCCAAGTTTACTGTAAGAAACAGCTGTATTATAAAAAAGTAAATGAAATTACATTCACACATCTCACACACAATGTACACATCAGTGCAAATGTTCAGAATTCTTTCCATTCAAATTACTTACCATGTTACTGGTACCATCAGCATAAATTTTTGAAAAAAACTAGGTAATGATGTACTAATTGGACATGGTTGTACCCCTTATATAAAACCCATTATAAAACTAATGCCCCTATAAATAGCTATTTGGGATTTTTTCCAAAGCAGGAATCCCCAGGCAGGGTTGACTGCAGTTCAGCACCTCCAGTGCTGGCAAAAAGCGTCTCTGGAGGAGGGTGTGGGGCTATGGGTTTCTCAGCCCAACTGTTCTCAGTTGTTGTTATGTCATCCGTCAGCTAAAATAATTCATTTGAAACCAGTGGCCTCGAAGGATTGCCTCTTTGCTGACCTCTGGAGTCATTAACCAAACATGGATAACCCAGGTTGGCAGTAAATGCACCTTGTCCAGTCCAACAAACTGCCCGATGTGCTTGAGATAGCTTACTGGCCCTGTAGGGCTTCAACTCAAAGTTGTTGTTTCAGATAAGGTCCTCAGTGCAAGAAATCTTTGAAGGGTTATATTCCATCCTGACATCCCAAATCCAGCACAGACCATGAAACCATGTGCTTCAGTGCTTTGTTTGGGCTCTGGAAGCTGATCTTGTATGCACAGACTGTCTCCCATGAGGTTTTGCAAGCCTTGCCCTTCTCACCCAAGTGTGAGTCGCAGCCCACAGAGGTTCAGCTCATTGCAGGGCCACCTTAGGAAGGTGGGGACCTCAATTCTCTCTCAGAATTTGTGCCTGGGCCGAAAAAACACAGGCTCTGGCTTTTTGTCTACAGCTTGGAGGCATCCAAGAAAGACAGTCAGAGCTAGAGATCTTCTGGCAAGTGGCCAGTGAGTCAAGGCCATATCTGCTTGATGCTACAGGGACAAACAGCATTGTCCCAGATGCTCTGCACTTCAAGGTCTCAGCTGTAGGAGTAAGTTATCTCTCCAAAGTGGATATAGCTGTTAACTCAAAGTTAATGCATACATAATATTTCCCAGACTGGATTTTGAAGATACCTTTGAAGCATTTTTCCCAGTGTGGCCTTAATATAGTCTTTTTGCCCAGGGGTGCAGATCGATTTTGCTGCTCTTTTTCTCAGTATGTGAATTATGTGCTTTTAGTTCAGATGGGGTGCATCACTTGGTTACAGTGCCCCAGGACACAGGCTGCACCCATGAGCACACCCTCTTCCAACCAGCTCAGATATGCTTCAGGCTCCTCTTAGCATAAATGTACTGGAGTTTGCTCTTGGCTGGTGATGGGACTGCTCCCTCCCTCTAACTCAAGTCAGAATGATGATGAGGGGCCGGGTACTGCTCTGGGAAGTAGTCATGCCATTTCCACAGCTTTTTTACCATGGAGTCCCATGCAATACAACCACAAAGACTGTTTACTCATTCTGGGTTAAATGGGATGCTCGTAACGCTTAGAGTCTGTATCTGCGTGGGTGCAGTTTTTATTGCATGCAAATGAGCTAGGGATTTAGACCCTTGCTCTGTAGCTCATCAGCAGTAGCAAAATGCCTAAACAAATAAAACCAATAATGTGGGACCTGTTCAAGTAATGGCCAAGTGTGCTTGCATCAGTGAACAATTTGAGGCTTTCCAAATGCATAAATTTAAGCTGGGAAGCCTTTTTCATACCCGACTGAACTAATGGGAGTTTCCCACACAAATCATCATTGTTCTTTTGAAATCTTAGTTGTTTCTTTTGTTTTTCACAATGGAGAATTACTCATATGAATAAAATCCAGTAATTAATGATGAGACAAAGATTTGGCCCTCTATCCAGCAGGCACAACTACACTGGATAGTTTGTTCATGACCACTTTTAAAATATTTCAACAAAAAGGTGGTTGTGGGAAGCTCAGCATATCACAGTGTAAAGTATAAAATTACTTACCTGATAAACTTATGCAACCCCTTATTATCCCAGCAAAAGAAATAGTTGCAGTTTAATAAGTACAGGGGGAAATATATATATATATGTACAATTTTATTGTTTTTCATTTAATTATTGATAATTAACTAATAATGTTATTAGTTCATATGTGAATGTGTGTAAATTTACATTATATACATACATGTACAGGTTCATAGATACATGACTAAGAGCTACAAAGCAATTTCCTACTAAGGGCATTCAAATTTTAAAATGTCATTTTGCAGTTTACTTCATCTGAATGGTTTTGTTCTTTTTGAAAAGGGTAGAATTCCAGCTATTTAACTCTTGGGGATTTTTTCTTGGGCTTTTGGGGATTTTTTTCAGTCCTGCCTTTTTCCAGAAAACAAGTTCATACCTTTACATACAGACATTTCCCTTGTGACAAACAAAACCCCAACTGCTGTGCATTGTGAATACAGAGTGTGCCTTTACTTCTTTTTTCTTACTGTGTAACCTGTTTTTCCTTTTCTAGGGGATTTCACAGCAATAACATCAAGTCAATACCTGAGCGTGCATTTGTGGGTAATCCATCCCTTATTACAATGTAAGTGGTAATAGTGTTTTCAGTGACTCTTAGAAAACATGAAACTGAGTCTTGTATTTGTGGCTAATTGTCAAATAGGTCTTGTCAGCATACTGTGTAACACATCGTTATCCCAGCAAACAGGGTCATATCTTTCCAACTTTGTTTGCATGCTGTGTTTAAGGGAAGCAAGTAGTGATCTCTGGCCTTTGGCCTTTGATTTGAACTATTCCCTCTAAGTCTCTTGGCAGTACTGGCAATGTAGAAGCTAGCAAAAATTATTCTTGATGGATTCCAGGCTTAAATTGTAAATTTAAGAAAAACAGTGACTCATCCTGAGCAATATTATTCTATGAGCAAAAGCCGCGTGGCTTCAAAAGCGCAAGGGAACCTCTTCTGACTGGGTGATGTTCTGACTTCTTCACCTGATAACCTTAAATTTGTCTCAGGCCAAAACTAAGTTCTTCATACTTGGATTTCTATCTTTGCAGAAATGGTAGGAAGAGGTAATACTTTGTTGACTGGCTTCTGGCTTTAAAACCAAGAAAACAATGACTACTTGAATATTCAAAAAATAAAATGTGGTTGATGGATGTAAATTAGAGGGTGAGAAAGACCTAGAAGTGTAGCACTGCTACAACCAGAGGAGCACAGTCTGTGATTTGTTATAGGGAATTTACTCATTTTCTTTTAGCGTAATCAAGTGATGTATTTCTATTTTAAAATATTTTTCCTATAATGGCTTTTTATCCTCTTTTTGCAGACGTTTTTATGATAACCCTATTCAACTTGTTGGAAAATCTGCTTTTCAACACTTGCCAGAACTCAGAACTCTGTATGTGTTTACTTCTTTATTTGAATTGATTTTATATATTTCAGTATTAGAGTTGTTGCACGCTTTCCTCATCACAGTTGTATTGAAATGACGTTTTTAAATTCTAGGACCTTAAATGGTGCTTCACAGATAACAGAGTTTCCTGATCTGACAGGAACTACAAGTCTGGAGAGTTTGTAAGTGCTAGAGAAGTATTTTTGCTTTGTTGGGGGTTTTTTTACATACTGACTTTTTCTAAAGAATGTCCTAAAAATATATTTGTATTGCAGCCTTTTAAAAATGGTCTTTTTTTGTCTTTTTTTAAAAATAAATACTTTCAACAGGACACTCACAGGAGCACAGATCACCTCTCTCCCCAAATCCGCTTGTGACCAGTTACCTAATCTCCAAGTGCTGTACGTTTCAGTAAGATTCTTAACATTACATTAATGCAAGAGATTAATGGACAAATTAAATGATTATGATTTCAAAATTATCCAATTAACTGCTGTTTCTGTGTATCATGTTACTTTTTAGGAATTCAGCTCAGGGAGCGGGCCCCTGTGTTACTCAAAAAGTTCACAACCCACTTACCAGTCAGGATTTCCCATACGTTACAGAAAAAGATAATTGCTTTGCATATTTTTAGGAAAGGGTGAAACGGTTCTTTATTTTGTTTAAAAAAACAAAGAACAGAATTGCCTTACTTTCATTCATTCTACAGTAGTTTGGGGTGGTTTTTTCCTCACTGAGGCAGATAATTCAGTGAAGTGAATGGAAAATATAACCAAGTGAGGTTTTCAGTCCTTGTTATGTTCCTCTTTCAGTTTCTTCTCCAACCAGTTATAAGTAGCTGACTGAAGTTTTAATAGACTATTCCTTGGCATAGTTGGGGCATAGTTTTTGTAATAAGTATCAATATTATTTTAGCTTCGAAATTTCCTTGGATTTTGCTTAATCACTAACAAAAGTAATCATTGTGTCTGCTCCTATGAGAATGAGCCAACAGCACTTTCTTCTATGTATTACATCACTAGGAATGTATTTGGTATTAGTTCTCTGGCCAGCATTGAAATAGCACTAATTATAACACATTGTTTGAATACCAGCGTGGATGTCATGAACATTTCCAGAAAAAAATAAGTTTTAGTTGATTGACTCAGTATAATCATTTCCAGGATGATAAAAGACAGAAACAGTCTGTTGCCAGAAGAAAGTCTGCACACAGACTTCAGTTTAAATATGTCCTGTATTATTCCAACCCAATTAATAATCTGAAAACAGAAGGCAAATAAATAGTATAGTAATTAATAACTTGTACAGTTCATAGTAGCATGCATAGGACTTCCATTGGAAATTCACATTCTTTATTTTTGAGTATCACCTTGTATCATTAGAGCTGATATTTAAAAGGGTGGGGAACCAATTTGACAGCAGTTTCATGTACTCAAAGCTGCACTTTCCCCACTCCCATCAGATTGGAATGAGCCCACCAAGCCCACATTTAGGTTTGCACATCAGTTTTCCCTGTGCCACAGATGTCTAACCATGTGCTGAACCCCACAAGCTACTTGGACACTGCGATCTGGAAGGGGCTTCCTGGCTCAGATATGGGCACAAACATGGCAAGCGCAAACACCACTTTGCAAAGGCAATTTGTGCATCCTACCTAAGCCACCGATACTTTCAAACCTGAATTAATGTACACAGAGGCTCCCTGGGCACACGCTTGGTAAAGGTTGCAGCAGTCCTCAAGACACTACCCTCAGCACGGTTGGGTGTGCACCTCAACACAGGAACCAAAACTTCTTGCCCCTTACTGCTGTGAAGAGCCTCATGAGTTATCAAAATGTGGAAAAAGTGCCTTAAAAATAAAAAAGTAAAATATTTCCTGAAGCTCTAAGAGAAACTGAGGGAAGGAGGGTTTTGGTTTTGGGTTGTGTTGGGCTTTTTTTTTTTTTCTAAGTGTGAAGAGAGACTGTCAGTATGTACAAAATTCAAGCTGATAATGTATTTTAAGAAGACCTAAGTCACAAACCTGTGCATGACAGAATAGCCACACTCCACCAGACACTCCAAACATCTTTTACCTTCACCTAAAAACCCGCAGCTCACTTCAGTTCTCCTCTGTCATGTCTGATTTGGAACACAGAGTACCTGTGAAAAATACAAAACCAGAGGCTGTAATCTTCCCTGCTGTAACAAAAAGTACATATATATTGATGGTAGCTTTCCTGCATAGTAAAAGCTAAGTGGAATGTCTTAAAAATACACATGGTTGTTACTTGCACAACTTCCACAAATCACATAAGCAATATTCTAAATGCCCTGTTGGAATAGTAACAGTGAAAATAAATTTCCTCCAAGGAAGTAAATGGGTGGCGATGACACACTTTTACAGAATTTGAAACAGGAGTGAAAAGAGACTAGTCTTTTACCTGATAATATTGGATAACTGCAATAGGACGTATTTCCTAATAATAGGCATAAGCTTTTTCTCTATTTTCTTTTCACTAGCAAATTTCCCATTCGGTTTTCCCTGAGCAAGTTGTGTATATAAATATATATATATATATGTATATATATCTGTAGGATGAGAATGCTGGGTGGTGGAGGCGGGTGTTTGGTTCCCTTTTTTTTTTCCCCTCCAGTTTGTGCAAATTGCCTGGGATTGGTTTTGATTAGTTATGTTATACTATAAATCAGTCCAGATGTTTCAGTTACTCCGTAATTTGTTGAGTTTTGGCTCAAGTCTTCTTAAGTTTTTTTTCCTCCATGTAGTGATTGATTTCGAAGGTAGTTCCAATAGTTTTTTTAACCACTTCCCTCAGTTATAACAGTCTAAGGATCAGAGGCAATACTGATTGATTAATTAAAAGTGTAGAATGAAAAGCTGATTACAGTCCACTGTTATTATTACCAGAAAAATACAGGATCTTCTCTGGAAAAGGTATGAATATATATATGAAAAATATGTATATATTCATATTCATATATATCCATATTCCTGAGATGGGATCTGATTAATGTTTATAAATATCTGATATGTGGGAGACAAAGGGAAATGGCCAGCTTCTTTTTCTGTTGTCTGTGGGAACAGGACAAGGGGCAATGGCCACAAGTTGGAGCACAGAAAGTTCTGCACCAATATGCGAAAGAACTTCCCTGTGAGGGTGACAGAGCCCTGGGACAGGCTGCCCAGGGGGGTTGTGGAGTCTCCTTGTCTGGAGATATTCAAGACCCATCTGGATGTCTACCTGTGCAATATGTCCTAAGGAACCTGCTTTGGCAGGGGAGTTGGACTTGATGATCTCTGGAGGTCCCTTCCAACCCCTACAATTCTGTGATGTGTAGATTATTTAAATGGTTTACATATTTTTCAGAATTTAAACATGATGAAGTCTGTGATGCAAATCCAGTATTCCCTAGAGCAGATGGCAAATACCGTTACTGTAGAATACTCAGAATTCTACACTTCAGGCAGGAAATTTTCAGACAATGCAAGGAATTTGCAAACATAGGACACTGACTTAATATATCTTGCCTTTTCCCCTCATCTCCCCTCCTCAGTTAGAAATCAAAATCTGACAGATGAGAGATGGCAAATGAGATTTCATACTTCTATTCTGTGAATGTGGATAAAAAGAAGTTATTTTAAATTGTCTGTGAAAGTAGACAATGAAAGAACATTACTTTTATGTTAAACTTTCTTCTTTTTTTTCCCTTTCTATATTACAGGGACCTGTCTTACAACCTGCTAGAAGATTTACCCTGCTTTACTGCATGCAAAAAGCTCCAAAAAATGTAAGAGTCAAACTATCCTAAGAAGCCTAAAAAGAGGCATATATATATATATACACAGATTTTTTTGAGTATCACTAACTTGGTTATTGCTAGCCAGTTTGTCATATCCCAAATACACACCCTCATTCTCCACAGTCTAAAACACCCCAAAGTGTCCTCCTCTAAGGGCCTTTGAAACTGAAGAGATTCTTATTGCTGTTTCAGTGACTTGCACCACAATGAAATCAGTGAAATCAAAGCGGACACGTTTCGGCAGCTGGCTGCTCTTCGGTCTCTGTGAGTACAGCCCAACCAACCATTCACCCGGCCTCTCAATAAACATGGGCTATCCCCTCTCAGCTCCCTTTCTGCCCCAAAACATGCTTGTTTCTGGTTTTCTTTGATCTTTCACCCATTAGGTTGTAACTGCAAGTGCAGAACAAACTCCATGAAGTTCAGTGTCTCCAGCAATGAATCTGAAGATGTAAACTAAGGGCTATAAAAGCTGTTACTTTTAAATGTGTCTTGCAGTTGGACTAGATGATTGTTTGGCGTCCCGTCCAACTGAACTATTCTATTCTGCTTCCTCTACTGAGAGACATACTGAGCCAGAGCGAGTATCTGTTGGCAGCTTCATGTAATAATCAGCTCTGGGGAGCATGAAATCTTTTTATAGAGAGCAGTCTCGTAAGAAACAGATTCTGATCATGTGTCAGTTTATAGTTTTCATGCAGATACATATGCCAGCAGAGTGATTTTGTGCAGAAACTGAGAAAAAAAACATGCATTTTTTTAAGAGTTCCTTTCTGGGGATTTGGGTTTTTTTTTTGCTTTTCAGAGCCAGTGAAGACTGAGATTAGGAAATTAAGCCTGTTGACAATGCATTTGCTGTTCTTAGTCACATCATGAGGACCTCTAGTCCATATGCCCTACCCTTCTTTCTGTTGCTTTGAGGAGCTATGGAACAGGCTGAAAAATAACTATTAGACTGCAGAAAGCATTAAGAAGTTCTACAGAAAGTTGTTGGTTTAATAACTAACATCATTAACTGACTAATATGATTTAAAACCTGAAAAATATTTTGCACTATGAGATATGCAGAAGCTTATTGAAAGTATTTGCATGTAATTAATACCTTTTTCATATCTAGGCCTCCTAATCAAGTGTATGAAAACTTCCATATTCACTCAGTGGGTATGTAATTTTCCACTCACTTTTCTTGTAGGGATTTAGCTTGGAACAAAATTAAAATTATTCACCCCAATGCCTTCTCCTCTTTACCATCTCTGATCAAACTGTAAGTATTTGTATACCTTCTACATTCAAATTTTCACATTTTTCTTGCAAAAGCAAACACCCAGTTCAATAATGTAGTGCCCTGCTCAGCAGAAATTGAGGCTTCCTCTGTCCTGATCTCTAATCTGTTGAATCCATATTTAAATGCCTGGTTGCTTGTAGTTCAGCTCCCATAGGTATTAGGGCAAATCTGCTTATAATGCTGTGTAGCTGGAGTGATTTGGGGTCCATGAAGCATATAAATGTATCTGCCTTTTTTTATTCAATTTGTTAGCAGATTAGTCTCCCTTAGCAGAGGGGAATGTTTCCTGTTGTGTATCAGGACTAAGGAACTGGATTGAAAAATAAATAAGAAACATTTTCCAGTGAGCTTCTTTATTTCATTGCTCCTCATTTGATGGAATAGATTTTTATCTGTAGCAACTTCAGCCAGAGGGTCAGAGCATTGGCAGTCCAATTTTGGAGGCCTTGTTCACAAGCACTTCTCAGTCTTTACTAATTTATTCCCGTTCCCCACTGTTATTGTACTCATAGAATCATAGAATGCTTTGGGTTGGGTGAATCCCTGAGGTATTGGGTGTATGGGAAAGACGTGAAAGAAAATTTCTCTGGAGACATCCTGCCCCATCCACAAAGATACACTGCTGAGCATATCTGCTCACAGATAATCCATTAGCTGCTGGGAAACATAAATTTGGAAAGGGGGCATTCATTTTTGTGGATGTACAAAGCCTTCCCTCTGACTGCTGCACAGAAAAATGTCCATGAGGTGAATATTGCCTATAACATCCCCTTTCTGGGCGTCCTCCTCAGGACTTTGCCTACAGAAGAAAATGTAAGGGCATATCATGCTGCCAGCAGGACATTGTAGCTCTGGTCAATAGCACACAACAGTCAGGGAGGGTTAAAGAAAAATAAAACTTTTCACACACACATGTACATGTACATTTACACACACACCCCCACAGACCCCTCCCCTCACCAGTGTCTCCTGAAATGAGACTTCAGGCAATCACTGATTCTACTCTTCAGTAGGAGCAGAATGTCACCTATGGTATTTAACTCTGTTGTGAGCAGGACACACACGTGCACACACTACACCAGAAAAGGCAGAAGACCGGTCCATTAACATACCTCTGTGTTACACATCACAGTAGATAGTCCAAGAGACGGGAACTTTGCTGTTAACCCTTGGGCATAAAAGCCTTTCAGCAGTATCAGATTCCCCTTCTTCCTCCTTCTTGACTGTTCACCGTCTTAAGCATGTAGATAATTGTGAAATGTGCTGAAAAGACTTTCTTCAAGAATAAAGAAGATAGGGAGAAATAGAGAACAGAAAACCTCTGGACATCCCCCACTTCAATGGCTTCACCATTTCTCCTTGATCACAGTCACTTTTAGATTCACTGGTTTTCTTTCCCTGTAAATATCTATGTCTTTCTTCAGCTCCCCTGACAAACCTCATCTTAGAGCTGGCACCTTTACCTGCTGCAGTCCAGACCAGTCCTACCCTGAAACACACATCTTCCCCATGCACCTGACCTGCAGAGCTCTCAGGACAGCCATGCCCTCTAGCATCCCACCAAATTCTTTAAAATGTGGGAAGCTGTTCTGGTACTGCCTCCCTTTAATTACAACAACCCAATGAACAGATTTTCAATTCTTTTGCTAGTCTCAAAACTAGTACAATGAATGTTTGGAGGCAAAACTTTGCAACAGAGACTTGGCTAACTTCTAAGGTACTGATGTTTGTTAGCTTTCTGCTAGGCACAGAGGTGCATGCTTCCGAGTAGTGATGCAGCTTTGCTTTGCTGACCAGGGCCTCTGTTTAATGCAGTCATTTTTGATTGAGTTTGAAACATCTAACCTGTTTTTCCAACATGACACTTCTAGTGCTGAAGAAAAAAAAAAAAAAAGGAAAGTCCATAACCTGATTTTTATTTGCTGTTACACAGGGATGTGTCATCCAACCTTTTGTCTTCTTTTCCTGTGACGGGGCTACATGGTTTAACTCATTTAAAATTAACAGGAAATCATGCCCTACAAAGTTTGATATCATCTGAAAATTTTCCAGAGCTCAAGTGAGTATGTCATTAAAACTAATAAGCCACATTTGTGTTCATGTGCGATGGAAGGTGTGTCAGTGTGTAACGCATGCTCCTTCATTTTGTCAGTCTTTGATCTGTGCTATTAAAACTAAAGCAAATATGATAAAAATGATAGACTTCTTTTATTATGTTCACTTTTAACTGAAGAAACTATGAAGTGTTTTGAAATATTAACCCCAGTACTTGCTAAATACAAGCCACATCTGCTTCCTGGTGATATGTTTCAAAAGCTGTTAAAACAATATCGCTAGAAGTTTAGTGATATGTTCTTCTACTTAACCGTGTTTACAAAACCTCCATTATATTTAATGAGAACACAGCAAATATCAAGGGAAGAATATACTCTTGAAGTACCAAAATATTTGCCCTTTTTTGTTTGAACATTTTTTTGTGTAATCTTTTGATTAATATTCAAATAATGCTTTGCCATCATCTCTAAAACATTTTGATGCTAGTAATGTACTGCTGGATACTCTGTGTTACAGGAAGGAAATGTTCACCAAGGATCATTTTCAGGATGACCATAAACAAATCACAGTAAAAAGAGTTTTGCCTTTTACTTCAGGGTATTTGGGAGTGTCCCCTAACTCTCCTTTGGTGCTTATATTTAAATTAGTGGGTATTAAGTGCAACATACATTTTTCCATGTTTTACTGTAAAATTTGAAAGAATTAAACAGTGTGCATGGAATCACAGAATGATCGTGGTTAGAAGAGGCCTGTGGAGGTCATCTTGTCTGACCTCCTCTGCTCAAGGAGAATCACCTACAGTAGGTTTCCCAGGACCATATCCACATGGCTATCAAGTATCTCCAAGGATAGAGACTCCATCCTTATGTCCTCAATAAATTTGCCCTTTGCACTGGAAAATTCTCATTAGTCTTAGCAGGAAGTCAACTCAAGGAGATGTTACCATTAATGAAAAGGACTGGAATGTTTGGAGCTATCAATAAGGGAGTCATGAGTAGAAGGTGGAACTTATTAAACATCTGCATACAGCACTGGAGGAATCCACACTAGAACACAGATATAAAGAGAAAAAAGAGCTGTAAACAATGTTTCCAAGGTTAGGAAACAATGCCTGAGAAGATTTAATAAACCCAAAATTTGTAGTTTTTCACAGAGGAGATTGGGCAGTGACTTCATCACAGCTTATGCATGACATGAATAGTACACAGTAATATATAATATTATATGAAACATAAATATTCAAAGTACTAGAGGTCTTACACCTTTCCCACACTAAAGGCCTTCAGATGGGTCTCAGAGGTCAAGAAGAAAGTACCATAAGAAATTGTGAATCGGTGAGGTTGAGCTTCTGCCATGGTTTTTCTTCTCTGATTGACTTTGCCCCCGTGGTTGAGGCAGGTGACAATTCTGAAGTACCTGAAGGTTCCTTAAAAGAATGTGAATGTGGGAAACATAGCAAATATACAATGATATACCATGGCTTAGAGGCACAAGAGGTGCTGCGGTAGCCCTAGAATAATTGACTATTCAACTGAATTATGTACAACTATTTTTTTTTATTATTTTGTCAAAATTATACTTTATATGATTTTTCCACCAGTAAAATGATGTACATTGATCAACTGCAACTGCAGTGCAGTTAACAAGGATACGTCAGGCAGTAGCTTGAGTCTTACAAAAAGGTATAAAAATAATGATTAATATATTTAGTATTGATTAACATCTGTAAGAATAAGTTATATCCAGTCAGGAGAGAATGGGGTCAGATCCTGACCTGGAGTCTGCAGGACTTTCACCATGAATCAAAATGAGTCCAGGACTTCACACAAGATCACTGTGCAGACAATGAATGAAGCACCAAACTTGAACAGGGATCTAAAACAAAATGAAATTTCACCCTTTGTAATTGTTGGAACTAGACACTAGTTCCAACATTAAAGACAAATTCCTGCTTAAAAACTTCCTGCTCATCTAAATGGGTCATTGCTGTTCAATACGCAAACACTTCAAAGAGCTGAGCATCCTCTGCTCCACCTTCAGCAATGGCACAAGAACACTCTACAGAGCTGAGCCCAGCCTGCTGTGGCAAGCTATGAGGAAGTAAAGTCAGGCTGCCAGCTACTCCTTCCTTCTTATCTGATGCTTTGATTTAATGCTGCAAAGAGCTCAGTGATTTGCTCCATCCATCGTAACTGTACTTTTCCAATCACCATCAACCCCATTCCTTTGTGAGGTAGAAAACAACTTTGTCTTCTCTGCTGCTTAATCTAAAAGCAGAAAAAGAAGGCATTCATTGCTGCAGGAAAAAAAAATTATTATCAAAGATAATCATCAGTAAGATAAGCAGTACATAAAAATAAAATTAGCTAGCATTTCTAAAAGATTTTAATTTGACAAAGTCCAAAGCTAATCATCCACATCAAATAAGCGCCAGCCATAAAAAGGACTGCTTCCAGCACCGCGTGGCTGACAGTTACTGTCTTTTTTGGGGGAGGTGGGGGAATAAAAGTTGCTTTTGCAAGAAAGAAATTCTTCCATCACCAAGAAGAGCTGATACTGATTTCTCTGCATTGAAAAGTGTGTTTTGTCCTCTGTGTTGTGGTGCTCAGTCACTCTGCGCAATTACACTTTGCACACAGATTCAGAAGCATTCGCCAATTTGAGGTCTATATGTATGTCCTGGTAAGCCAGGGAAAAAAAACAACCAACCAACCAGAAAAGCATAAAGCCACAAAATCAAAAACAGTGCAGGTCTAACAGAGGATGCAAGACCTACAGAGAGGATAAGAAATGGGAATCTTGCTCATTAAAGATCATTAAAAAGTGCTGGGGTTTTTTTGGCTGCTTCATCAAACCAGTGGACCAACACGATGTAAGAGGTCCACCTTCCCACTATATGACAGGTCAGGAGGCTGCTAGAAGCCCAACAGCATCTTGGAAATTTGTCATTACTAAGCACATAGAGCTGTTTGAGTACTCAGAGAATACATTTCAGTTAGTCCCTTGAGCCTAAAATATCCACTAGCCGTTCATTTCCACAGCTGCATCAGTGTCTTCATAAAGATCTGAAGCCACAATTGGCAGTGATCACCTTGCAGAGCCATCAGTGTTTCTTTTGCTAAGTTTTTGTTGTTCTCTGTGGGGATAGTTTTCAAATAATGAAAATTTCTATTTGGGGATTGGGTTAGCTTTTAGACCAAGTGACTAGTCTAGTAATGTAAGTGTCTAATAATAATTTAAGAAGAGCTTCTGGGAAATGTGTTCAAAATGTTTAATCAAGATAATCTTATTTTAGAGGATGACATGCACAGAGATGAGTTAGAAATTAAACATTTAAATCTGCTGGCATGAGGTTGCTTGTTACTTAGATCTTGATTCCATTGAACTTTTATTGAAGTATCTTAAAAACACCTCATGTAGATTTTCATGTTGGGTGCAAGGGTAAAGATTATCATTGCTAATTCCCAACAGAAATGTGAGTATACAGAATCTAAGTACCCCAAAATGTACTAATTAATAAATCAGTTTAAAGCTTAGGGTTCCATTTGTTCCCCTTTGCACCAAGCTTTTGGCTGGCGCACAAGTTTAAGTCATGTTGGCACTGGGCCTGATTCAGATTGACTTCTCTACAGATTTCCCAAGGGGTTAGAGGTTGCTTGGAAGGCTCATTATGTTAATTTACATGATTAACCTGTTAAAAGTAATCTGATAGGAGGATATAGTTCTATTTTATTCCTTTTAAGTTAAATCATAATAATTTCTAATCACCTCTTTATCTTTGAAGTTTTTTGTTTATTGGGCTTTTGGAATTAAGGTGAGTTGTTAGGTTTTACTATGTACTATTAGCGAATTAAATTAACATAAAATATTTCTAATGAATAGAAGTAGTCTATAGAGCTTGAATATATGTAGTTCTCCCATGTTACCCCAGAATTTGCACATCCCCAAAGGAATTAAATTCAGAAATGAGCAATTTTCTGACAAAAGAAACCCTCAAAATCATTGAAACTCACTGACCTATACTCGTTAGGTGTTAGGAATACCAATGATCTTTTGAGTTATGAATGAGCACTCAGTGTCCTGCAATGACCGTGCTCCTTTCTAAGACAGTTAATAAAATAAAACCTTTTCCACAGTGACATCTATTTTCATGCACAGTGCCTTTTTAGTTCATTCACCTTTTGGTTTAGGACACTACTTTCCTGATCTGTGCATGAAAGGCAATCTCCTTTTTGCCATCTTACTGTGAAAGAGATAGATGTGGACATAAAGTTTGAATCCCAAAAGTTCCCATTCTCCCCAAACTGGGAAGTGATGTCTTGGTTTTGCCTGTGTAGGTGGGAAGACGCAGAAGTGATCCGTTTGGTCTGTTTTTCGAAAGAAACCATTAAGAAAGTAACATGGAGAAAGAACTGTTGAGTTACACTGTAACATCACTAAAAAGAATAGAATAGAAATACAGATCTAAGAGTAATGTTCAGTCAACCACAAGGCACCTATCTCCCACTATCATATCTCCCATGAAAATACATGAGAAGACTTCATTGTACCTTTACCAGAATTAGCCTACACATCCTCTGCATTTCTGATGCAGAATCTTATTTGTGAGCCTTCATTTTGTATTATCATGAGTGATTTTTACCCAGATGCATTTTTACTTTCAGTCATGGTTATTTAAACCAGTTCCTTTGTGTTCAGAGTAGAGGAGCAGTACAATGCAGTAATGCTGGTGCTAAACCGGTATGATGGCATGCTTCTTTCTTTTGCCACAGGGTCATGGAAATGCCGTATGCCTATCAGTGCTGTGCCTTTGGGGCTTGTGAGAGCCACTACAAAATCTCCAGCCAATGGAGCAAAGATGAGAATAGCAGCATTGATGATTTTCACAGGAAGGATGCCGGCTTGTTGCAAATTCAAGGTAATGGGCACCTTTGGATTTTAAATCTACCTGAAGGCTAGTAAGCAAACTGTGATGTTAAACAAATCCAATACTCTTTTACCATCACAGAGACAGCCTCTCCCTCTCTCCTGGCTGATAATGTGTTATTCAAGCATTCCTATGCTTAGCAAACTTTTTTTCAGGTCTGCCTTTCAAAAATCTCACTCGCTCATCTTTCTGTCCAAATAATAACTATAATGATGTGGGAAGGGAAATCATCCCTTTATTTGAGAGACAGGGAATTAGTGCTGGTATGTAACCCCACACAAGAGCAGGCCAGAAAAGATCTAGTTTCATGCCAACCTCGGAAGTAGCAATGCATCCTTGGCTCTCCTGCTGTCCACATGCTTCAGGAGGAGTCACAGAGTTTATGTGGCTACTTTGGCATGGCTGCTGATATTTTTTCCTGACATTTCCTGGGTACCAGAGTGCATCTGCTCTCCAGGACAGACGACTAGTGTATTTTTATTTCCCTTCAGCACCAGGTGGAAAGCTGCCCAGCAGTAAAGAACCTGAGAGTGTTGGCCAATAGCCAGCTGAACATGAGCCAGGAACGTTCCCAGGTAGCCAAGAAAGACAGTGACATCCTGGCTTGTGTCAGAGACAGTGTGGTCAGCAGGACTAGGGAAGTTATCATCCCCTTGTACCCAACATTGGTGAGGCCACACTTTGAGTACTGTGTTCAGTTTTGGGCCCTTCACTACAAGAAGGACATTGAGACACTGGAGAGTGTCCAAAGAATGGCAATGAAGCTGGTGAAGGGTCTGGAGAACAAGTCTTCTCAGGAGTGGCAGAGGAAACTGGGGTTTTTTTAGCCTGGAGAAAAGCGTGGTGAAGGAGACCTTATTGCTTTCTACAAATACCTAAAAGGATGTTGTAGCCAGGTGGAGGTTGGTGTCTTCTCCCATGTAGCAAGCGATGAGAGGAAATAGCCTCAAGTTGTGTCAGGGAGGTTTAGATTGGATATTAGGAAAAATTTCTACACCGTAAGGGTTGTCAAGCCCTGGAAGAGTCTGCCCAGGGAAATGGTTGAGACACCATCCCTGGAGGTATTTAAAAGAAGCATAGATGTGGTGCCTAGGGACATGTTCCAGTGGCTGACTTGGCAGTGTTAGGTTAATGATTGGACTTCTCCAACCTAAACAATTCTGTTATTCTAAAACGTGTGTTACTTGACCTGTAACCTGTTACGTAGATGCACACATAGATGTTATACCATCCTGCTGCTTTCTGTGCTATCTCTACTCCTGCAGACCACTAAGTTTCAGAGTTCAGGGCTAGCCCCAGCAAGGATAGAGCCAAGAATACGTTGTAGAGTAATGAATTGTGAAACGTGGAAAAAATCTTAGTAGCCTGGCACAACAGCAAGATTCTTATTTTAAACTTATTTTAAACTCCTTCCTAGGCAATCATCAAACTACAAATTACATAATGGGGAATGTACCTGTAAGTCATTATTTTTAGAGAAGTCATGGTGCCAATTTTTTAAATAATCCTGAGTACAGTAATTCAAAACCAAGTAGGCAAGTCTGCTTCTGCTCACGGTTTGGCAGAGACAAGACCAGGCCTAAAATGCCACAGACATTTTTGCAATTTGTACTAAAAGAAGTTTTCCTGAAAATTGCAGTATCAGATCTGGGTATTTTCTCCCCCACAGATGAGCGTGACTTTGAAGATTTTTTCCTTGACTTTGAAGAAGATTTGAAAGCTCATCATTCAGTGCAATGCTCACCTTCTCCAGGTATGAAACTGCCAGTCAAATAGGAATTCATACATAGTGCTACCAGACATGCTAGATGCATAACAAGCTCTGAATCTACGCAAGTAACGTGATGTTTTTAAAAAATGTAATACAAATACACTGTGCAATAAGATACAATTTTTCATTGAAGTCCAGAAAACTATTCAGCTACTAAATTCATCTATGAATGTAACTAGAGTTTTACCAAGTCATCAGGCAGATCCTTGCTCCCAGTCCCTTTTCACAGAAACTGATCCCTCTACCAAGGGAATGAGAAAGCAGACTGCTCTACCAATTCACAGATGATAAAGGGGAGCAGAACCTTTGCTTGCTCAAGTAATTCTTTCAAACTTCACTGAGATATTCCACACTTGAGCTTCTTGAATACCACACAGTTTGCTTTAATGTTTAGGAATACAGTCTACTACAAAGTAACACCCCTCCCCCCCTGCCCCAGCACTATCATTTTCTTTATAGAATAGTGCATTCCTGGCTTCTCATTGTGGCAGAAAGGAAAAAGAAATACACTGATTAAAGACAAGCTACAGGCCACCAATTTCACTAAAAGTTTCCTTTAAGGCAACGATAGAAACATCTTTGGTAGGCTGCCTCTAGCTTTAGCAGCTGTGGCCCAAAGTTCTGCTTGCTAGATTCAGCAAACATTTTCCCTAGCCTTTCTTTCACTGTGAAACGTGAACAAAAGACTCACGTCACAACTAGTGCTTCAACACTCATTCCAAGTCAAGATTCTTGTTTGTTACAGCAAATAATAATATTTTTTAAGGCTATCTGAAGAGGAATAGAAAAGACAGGAAGCCAGAAAATTAACCACTTGACCATCACATATTATCCTATGGCCTTACTATAATTACTGCATTCATGAAAACACTGGTGTCTTCTAGGTCAGTTATCATCAGACCCAGGAGAAAATTTAGTTTCCTTGTTGATCTTCCAAATGGTACCTTAGAAAAACTTTCAGACTACCACAATAGATGCTTATGCCAACTTGATGGCAACAGCTGTAGTCATACCGAGCACATCTCAGTTGCCAGGTTTGTGTCTTCATGAAGAAGCACAGACCATTGTGAAGGGCTTGCTTTGAGAGAGCATAGATGGCTCATACCAAGATAAATAATGTTTCTCAGACAGCAGAGCATTCAGCTGCAGCACATGCACCTCAGGTCTGTGAGAGTACACAGCAGGTTTCAATCATAATAAGTTGACTTCTGCCACAGGTCATCAGAAGCCCCTCCAAAAAGGCAGCACTTCCAAAAGCAAAAACAGCCTCAATTTTTTTGGACTGTGTTATAAGGTATCCAAAGTGCATCTGTTAGATTGCACTTCACCAGGACTCATTAGCATCTTATCCTAGTTTAGTGAGAGGTATGTTTTTCAGCTTTTTTCACACAATGACAAACATCAGAGCATTTCTTGAAACTACAGACAGGACATTCACATTGTGCTTGTACTTCTAGGCAAAAAAGAGAAAACATTAGACCATTCAGGTTGAGGGACAAGGACTTGTGTACCAATCATGCAACATGCATATAAGCAACATGGTTTCAAGGTGTCAGATCACCCCAGAGAATGAACAAATTCCCAGCTCCCCCTTTGACTGAAATTCACTGCTTGTCTGTGCTGAGAACTTGAAAGAAGCACGAAATATAATGTCTTAGAAAGCACAAAATTCTTTTTTTTGTTTACATGGGCTTCCCTTGCCCTTTTTATTTTGTCATTTCAGGTCCCTTCAAACCATGTGACCATCTGTTTGGTAGCTGGCTGATCAGAATTGGAGTGTGGACCATAGTGGGTTTGACCTTTACTTGCAATGCACTGGTGTCTGCTACAGTTTTCCGATCTCCATTGTACATGTCCTCCATAAAACTTCTGATCAGTTTAATAGCCATCGTAAATGCCTTGATGGGTCTGGCCAGCGGAGTGCTGGCTGGCGTGGATGCATCAACTTTTGGTAGCTTTGCTCAGTATGGAGCACAGTGGGAAAGTGGAATCGGCTGTCAAATAACTGGGCTTCTCTCCATTTTCGCTTCAGAGGCTTCCATTTTCCTCCTCACCTTAGCTGCGCTGGAACGTGCGTTCTCCGTAAAGCACGCGACAAAGTTTGAAACAAAATCCTCCATCACTAGTGTCAAAATTGCCATTTTCTTTTGCTTTGTGCTGGCACTAATCATTGCAGTGATACCACTCCTCACTGGGAGTGAGTATGGTGTTTCCCCACTTTGTTTACCACTGCCATTTGGAGAGCCCACTGCTATGGGCTACATGGTAGCACTGGTGTTGCTGAACTCCCTTTGTTTTCTGGTAATGACTATTGCTTATACAAAGCTCTACTGTAGTTTAGAAAAGGGAGAACTAGACAACATTTGGGATTGCTCTATGGTCAAACATATAGCCTTGCTACTTTTTACTAATTGCATTCTTTATTGCCCTGTGGCCTTCTTATCTTTCTCCTCCTTACTAAACCTCACTTTTATCAGCCCAGAAGTGATTAAGTCAATACTGCTGGTGATCGTCCCACTGCCTGCATGTCTAAACCCACTCCTTTATATCCTTTTCAATCCACACTTTAAGGAGGACTTGGGAAGTCTGCGAAAGCAAACCTTGTTGTGGAGGACATCAAAACATGCTAGTTTGATCTCTGTGAATTCAGAAGACATAGAAAAACAGTCTTGTGACTCAACACAAGCATTGGTAACCTTCACAAGTGCCAGTATATCATATGACATGCCTACCAGCAATTCACTAATGCCATCATCTTATCAAATGACAGAAAGCTGCAATCTTTCATCAGTTGCATTTGTCCCATGTCGCTAGTTTCAGTGGTAATACAGAAAATACCTATGTTTACAAATTTTGTTAATCCCGAAACTAAGTATGGGCGTGTGTATACAAGCCAGGGAGTGCCTCTGAATTATTGTTACACACATCAGAAAACAAGCAATGACAAAACCTGCAACAGGCTGAAAATTCAATACTTGAGCCTTCTCAGCCTGCTTCTGATATGCTGGGATGAAGAGAGAAACTGAAAGCTGCTGCAGTCTCTGCAGTTGTATCAGCTGCTCTCTTTTAAAGTAGCACTTCTCAGAAAGGGCATCAGTTGGTTAAGTGCAAAAATAACGTGTTAAATCGCTACTTTTTTTTTTTTTAAAGCATCACCTGGTACAGTTTGTTTTCAGGGCTAGGGTTTTTTCCCCCATTTATTTTCATTTTGTTATAATAATAGTTTTTTTGGTCCTGTAATTGTTTTTGTAAATGTCTGTGTACGACCCTCAGTCAGCAAGGTACCTAAATGGTATAGCAGTCCTGTTGAAGTCTTAAAAGTTTCTGCAGAATAGGCTTTGATGAACGTTCAATATGTAGTAAAGCTTAATAGCTTAACTGGCATTGAGTTGGTTTTCATAAGTTGTTTGGCTTGACAAAACATTTTTAATTGTCAGCTAAACCTCCAAAATTAACATGGTATGAAAGAAGTTAATCAAGATCCTGTTAAGTGCTTAAAGTATAACTGTAAATAGCAAGGCATTGTCACATGAATATTTTTCTATTCAGGTTCTGCAGAGTTTGGTCCTGAATTGCTACCATATCAGTAGAATTACACCCAGAATATAATACCTGCTGATAAAATTAGCAGATCACTCATACAAGAGGACTAGCATGCTGAAGGCAATTAAAGGACACCAAAGACACTAGCATAGAAACATTCATTTAAGGTCATTTGTCTAGGAACAAAAGGTGTAGTCTTGCTCATGGCAGGATGTCTGTCCCATGGTCACTAATCAGTTGAAGAGTCAGAGGCCACTGTGTCCTTTTGGCAAAGGACAGGCAATAGCCTTAGCCAAGGCGGTATCAAGTAGGAGTGAGGAGTTTTTGTGATCTGTGTGCTTAGCACTGATGTAGGTGCTACCAGGAAATTTCAAACTGTTCCTGCATTGACATGCTGTAAAGAACATTGTGAAATCTAAAAATTTATTATATGAATATCATAACTTTAAAGCAGCTTAGGAAAGAAGTAATTTGGTCACAGTTTCTAAGTAGATACTTCTGGGAAACAGAAATGTGAAAGCAGAGGAGCACTCTGTCAAGAGAAGAATCTCCTAAAATCAACTGGAAGCTGAGATCAGGAATATGCAGCATAGAAATAAAGTTACAAGTTATTGGCAGTGGTGGTCCTTAGCTACTGGAACTATCTGTCACCAAAATGGTTAAATTCAAATTGGATATATTGCCAAAAAAGCTATTGGAGCAGCTATTGGAATTCAGGGACTTCCGATGGCTTTAGTTTAGAAAAAGATTAGATTAGATTAACACAGAGTTGTTCTCTGGTTTTAAATCTGCTAGTACTCTGCTGAGTCAAGATATGTATGTTTATACATCAGAAACATCCTGGTTAGAAAGAAGAGACTTCAGGTCTTTGCCAAGTCCACTGCAAAATCTCTCAGACAAGAAAGTCACCATCACTTCCCCAGGATAGCAGTCTTTGACCTTGGCTATCAGAGAATATTCCCATATTCTTCTCTCAGAGCTGGTACTTTTTCCTCGAGTGACCTGACCATTTAAGACACAAAAGTGGACAGATTTACATTTTTAGTTGTTAAAAATAGCTCCCCAAGGAGTAACATTAATGGCCCAGTACTCACTGCTCAGTTAATGGCCACTGAACCTCCAGGTGAACGAGACTACTTTTTAACATTACCATGGTTAGGCTAGCCCAGTAATTAAACTAATCAGTTACAGATGATATCTGTTGTTCATCTGTTACTATATAAAACTTTCTGAGACTCAAAGAACAGATTCTCACAATGAAGAATTTGTTGCCAGCAGTGGATATGCCTTGATTTTCTTGTCCATTCGCACTGGCATATTTTGAGTTTTGCAGTTACAGATGGCATCAGTTGACTTTGGCTGACATGTTCATCCTTCAGGAAAAAAAAAATGAACCAATGCCGAAATTATGCATGATAAAGTCAGCTGAGTACTTATCTTAATCCTTTATCTCTTGTGGCTTTTGAAGCAGTGCAGCATACAGCTGGAGAACGATGCCTGAAACCACTTTGGATTAAACAGAGGATCAGTCAACCATTGCACAATACCTATTACCATGTTTACTTAGCTTTAATTTAACCGGCGTCCATCTGTGCTGCACTGCTTAATGTCAGTGAAATTCCTTTCAGCTCGCTATATTTAAGAAGTTTGTAAAGTGATTTGAGAAGCAAAATAATGTTATAATTCTAAAGAGTAGTTAAAGAAAGCTTCTTTTATCGGAACTTTTTTAGCTTGCAGAAAGTCCTAAAGGCTTTGTGTCTTATTTTTATAAGCATGTTTGAAATATTTTGATCAGATATTTTAAACTTGAAATTGTTAAAATTCATCTAATAGATTTTTAAAGTAAAATGTGTAAATATAGAACTGTATTTATTATTACAGTGAAATGCAACCACAGTAAAGGACATGAGATTAAGCCCTGTACAGTTTCATATTGATATTTGCTATATTTTCTGCTCATATATATTACTAAATTCATTATCTGTAAATAATATAATGTAAATGTGTAGTGATTGTAAATAGATGACGTGCTTTCTTTTCTATCAGTGTTCCAAACATATGTAAGTTGTAATAAAATGTGACTAAACAGTAAAGAGCATTTAATCAGGACCTAACACCTCACAAAATTGCATGCGTCCTTAATTAATCCTTCCTAAGTTATTGTAATACTTACACTAACCTCCCCAGATGTCCAAAACTCTTGGCAAAGTATAAATTACAGGTTGTGTGCACTTATTAGGTGCCAAGGAAGGAAAAAAAAAAAAGAATAGTGTTTAATTTCAACACAGGCTAAGTCTTTTACCTAAACTTCACTCATAGGCCCCAATGGATGGATCCTGCTCCCTGTGCACGCTGTCCGTGTCTCAGTGATGACCTCTCACAGTTGCATCTCTGACCATGCAATGAAGGCTTGCATCGTGTCAGGTGATGAACATGCAGGAGTTACCAGCAGGCTTCACACCGTAGTAGACCACATGAGAGAGGAGATTCTGCTGCACTAACGTGCTGTTTCTGGCAAGAGAGCAAATTCTCCCGCATGCTTCCTTCCTTATTTTCTGTCCAATCCCTTATGTGGCAGACCAAGCAAACAGGAAAGTTCATCTGATACACGGCAGAGAGGCAGCAGCATCACATATGAAATGGGTAGGATGCAGATGCTAAGGGCAAATGAAAGGTAGGGCCCAAAACGCTGGGCTTGGCAAGAGTCTGCTTGCTCAGGCTGGGCTGGAAGTTACAGCTCAGTTGTATTTTAAAGACAGGCAGCAGCAGTCTTATCATCTAGGCATTGAGGAAAGGCGAGACCATGGATGCATTCTTTTTAGGAGGGACTGTAGCACAGGATAGTTACATGTGTGTGTTTTTCCAGAGGCTGTGATTTGTGGGTCATTTCTGTGAAGCATGTGAAAGAAAGCACCAAAATATCAATGAAGTAAAAACTCCAAGAAAGCAATTGTTTAGTCAGGAATTCACTCCATACAGTAAGTAAAAAATTAGAAAGATTTAAAAAAAACCCAAGAAAGTAAAACCATCCTATATGTACATTGATTTTAGCAGGGAGTGTGCAGGTTCTCAATGTAGATAAGGAAGCTAGAGTGGATGGGGTCATTTCAGCCACAAGAGTCAATGGAGAACAAGTAATTTTGGTGGGTGACTTTCAGAATAGTCTTCCTGAGGAGGGACAGAACCAGCAGTGAATGGAGATGAGAAAGGCATTAATTAACTGTAAAAAAGTAGAATTATGACAAAGATAGCATAGTGGAGTGCATTAAGCCAGGGAGGAGAGAGGGCTTTGAGAGACAGGATGCAAACAGGGGGACTTTTATGGGATATTAAGAAGGGTGGTGGAGTTTTGTGAAGGATGAAGAGCCTAGAGTGGATACAAGAGGATGGTAGCAGTTTAATGGGTGAGGAGACTGAAAGGGTAAGAAAACAGGCAATGAAGATGACTTCACATGCTCTGATTTGCACCAGGCAGAGTAAGCAGTATTCGAGCTGGGGGCCATAATAGAGACAAATGATATTGCATTATTTGAGGAGGAGAGTACTACATCTTGAGTATAGATGGAAAAGAGAGTAACTGCAAAGAATGGGCTGCTTAGTTAAAGCCTCAGTGCAGAAGGGAAAAAGAGACATCAAGGTTATATGTCTTGGTATGTGAAAGAAAGATTTTTATTAATTTATGTACCGAATAGTGAGCAGTAGTGCCTGTGGTCACAACTTTAGTGTCCTGGGCAATGTGCTATCGCACATAAATACAGGTGACTGCTCCCTTAAAGCACTCACACCATGGACTTGCAATGTTATCTGCAATAAGAGCTAAAGGAGAATTTACTGCAGGCTCATGTGATGAGTCATTTAGGTAGAGCAGACAGAGCAGACTGCCGGCTCATCAGATACATTATGGAGGTTTACCTGGGAACTTGGGCCTCAGGAAAGTTGCCAATATTTGAACGGCCAAGTAAAAGGTTCTCATCAGAGGTGTAAGTCAAAGCCATAAAGAAGATGGAATCATCTGTAATAAAAGTACCCAGGGATAAGGCCAAGGCTTAGCAGACACTAGCAGAGAAGCAGAGAGAATGGTGTCGCAGAAGAAATGCATCTTCAGGGCATTTGTCATCATACCTGGTTTCCAAAATGGGAGAGAACATCCCTGGGTAATCTGCTAGTCAAACTTGATGTTGTGTTGAGACCAACCACTTGCACAGTGCTTGCTGTTGCTGCTGCTCCACGTTTGCTTTCCACCTTGGTTGCCCACATACACTAGACAGGTCTTGTATGAAAATCAAGGTCTTGCTGAAAACCTCGATACTCAACCGCTTAAGAAGGGCTCAAAAAAATTAAAAATTCTTATAGTTACTGGTCTTTCTTCGGGAAAGCATTGGAAGTCAAGGAAATAGACACAAGAGTAAGAACATGAATATGGGAAAGCTAACAATAAAAGACCAGAACTAGGACAACAGCAGACACAAAAATAGAGTTAGAAAATCCTTTCCAGACCCATGAAGCGCTGTAACTGTGCAAGTGCTCAGGTGCTAAAGAAGAACATGGCTCAAACCTCCACAGAGCTACACTTCTTCCACCAGCAAAGGGTAGACCAGAATCTCCACCAAATGTAATAAGCACTTCTTATTCTCTTTCTTTCAAGAACAAGTGCCAATCAAGGGACAAAATCTGTCATTCTCCAACAATATTACTGTAAAAAAAAGTGAATATTGTATATTATCTAAACTAAGCCTAGGAAATTGATTCAACCATTTATCTGTCTTTGCTTTAACAGAGCCCCAGCTACATAAGATTAGACATTGTAAAGAAAAATGCAAAATTACCCATGCTAAATGAAGTATGAGGAATTCCATGTGTTACACCTCACACTTAGAAGCATACTGGAAAGAAAAGGCAGTATCAACATTAAGAACATACTGTTCATATAATGAGAATCACAGACTTGTGCTCCAGTGACTCTGGAGACGTAGGAAATATGAGTATGTTCCCTCCAAAAAAAAACCCCTTGTTGTGGCATTGTCAAAATTATCTAAGGATCTGATCTCAGTCATAGGAAAAAACAAACACTAAGAGTATTCCTCTTGAGACCTGGCTCACAGCCAGGATTTCTGAAAAACTTGGTCACAGACAAAGAGTCCACTCAAAATCCCCATGTAATCTTTTCACAGGTGGCAACATTTTCCACTTGTCAAGCAAAAACTATGCTTCGTTAACAAGGGAAAAAAGCAGTCCATCTGTGCGTCTAAAGACTTCCACTAAGTATTATGAATGTACATACCAAGAGTCTTCTCCAACTTTCCTTGAAGGCCTCAGTACTCCAAAACTAATATTTGAAGGAAGTTTTGAACATCTCCTTTTTCATCTAGTGTCATTCTTGATATGCAATCAATGTTTTGACAGGTGTCTGCAGTTATTAATTTTGTTCCATGCATAACATCAGCTTCTCAGGACAATCTATAGATGTCACTGCAGTTATCAGCATTTCCAGTCTATGAACTGACATTTTCTAGCAGGAAGGAGTTCTCCTGACCGTCTAAGAAAAAAGTAACTGGGGAGATTGTTCTACTAAAAGCAGAAGTTTTGACTCCTGTAGGAAGTACCATAGCCTTCTGTGAAATCCTCCTAGGCCTCTTTTCTGACTAACCAAGAAAATGAAAGTTTTGAGCAGCCAGGGAATTAATTCTAGGGTATAAATCAGGATGAAGTCTGCAAAAATAGGACTAAATTCATTACAGTCCATTTAATATCATTCTTTTTCAGTATGAATTTCTTAATGCCAGGGCCTAGTTCTGCCCACCTTGAGCAGGGTTTCGATACTTGATTTATGGTACAGTCTAACTCCAGCAGTCTGAAGTCAATGGAGGCATCCTGTTTGGAGAATAGGAATCCCCATGTGCCTCTGCAGGAACTCCCACACATTTGATTTGGTGGAATGCCCTGATTGTGTAAGCCTAGTGAAGAAGCTCTAACAGTGACATCCTCAGAGAATAAAGATGCCAGATACCTTTTTGGGGCTGTCCCATTCATTTACTACACCCTCCAAAATGTCATTACCTTGAAGAAAACTCAATCCATTTCACCAAAAATCTCTGTTACCTTCCTGTTTGCATAAAATCAGCTTCTCTGGGTGATGCCGGTGCAGCCTCACTCACCTGTGCCTGCCTCTCTGTTCCACTCCCCACATGCTTCTGGCTAATACCCAAGACGTGCCTCTGGATCATCAGTTTACATTCCAGAAAGCTTTGCAGTTTTGGGGACATGAGCTCTTGCTTGCATTTATCCAGATGAAGGGGTCTCTAGATCACCTCTTAGTTTCAAGTAAATTAAAATATAAAGATCAGTCATAACAGCTTAGTTTTTCTTGCTCTGCTAGCATAGACTATTGCAGTTGAGAAAAGCATGTTAATAGGAAAATAGAGTGCACAAGCAGGGATCAGCTCAGGAGAGACTGAACAAATGCACAGCGTAAGGTCAAACCTCACAGAAACAGGGGGCAGTTGCCAGCACAGGTCAAACACCCCTGCCTTGAAATAATCTGCAAACTGCATGATTAGAGAAAGCAAAGAATCAATCTACAGGGGATGTCATGGAGCACAATGGTAGTAAACCGATCCTAACTGGCTAGATACAACTGTTACTTGGGAAATAACTCTACTATGCGAAACTGATCACTTTGAAAGGGAGATGGGTTATCAGAACCAGGGACTAAGTCAGGTAACAGAGAAACTGCAACTAATACATCGTCTCGATCCTTTGTGAGGAGTTATTCCTCATTAGTCTCTTACTGGAGGAGTATACTAGGAAAGAGAGCCAAGCCATACCTACCTTGTGAAACCAAGCAACTCAAAAGCAGGGGGAGTCAGATGACACCAAAACTTCCTCAGCCATGTGTGACGACCAGGCTCTTCTCTTGCTTTCTCTAACCAGAGCATTTTCCAAAAAAGATGTTGAAGAAACAACTATAACTGTTGGACTGTGCAGATGTGGTATGAGGGGAATATCTGAAGGAAACCTCGGCAATGATGTGTATGCCAAAAAAGCAATGGTGCTTCCTGCCGAGTAGGAAAGCAAAGAGGTCTGCATTAAATTGATCCTACTCCCAAAAGGGCCATGAGTGAATATAGGAGCAGATCTCAGGTCTGATACAGAAGTACATGATGGAATGTGGGGGGTTTGTAAGGACCTTCTGCACTTCAGTGGATTTCAGTGAGTTTTTATTTCTGTACCAAATATTCCTTTTTGCACAGTTGAATTTCTCATGTTAGTAGGCAGTGTTCTAAAAACAGAACAGTCCTAAAAGGTGTTTCTTTGTGATAGACTGAAGCATTTCTCATCAAATCTAGGACCTCATAAATGATACACTAAGTCAATTTTTTTTTTAAGATAAGTGACAAACAATGGAGCCGTTGTCCACCAAGTACCATTCTTACACCAAGAGACTTTCATAATGACAGCAGCATCATAAAAG
The DNA here is from genome assembly GCA_013400835.1 of Zapornia atra. NCBI lineage: Eukaryota > Metazoa > Chordata > Aves > Gruiformes > Rallidae > Zapornia > Zapornia atra. The sequence continues at coordinate 22,490 of VZTU01027140.1, read as the reverse complement.
TGCTTTGATCTACAAAGGATCAAATATCTGTGTTTCCTATTAACATAACTTTCTTTCCCAATGGAGCACAGAACATTCTTGATAATGGCACTCTATTAGGATAATTAGAAAAAGATTGTTCGTCTCTATTTCCCCCTTAATGCTCCCTGGCAAATTTCTCCTTTCGTGTCATTCAGGTTTTCTACTCCAAATACCTCTGCCATAAGGAAAAAATTTAAAAGTTTCACATTTATGGCTCAGAAGTTTAGGCTGCCAATGTGATGTTAACCAACCATTAAAAGACTGAAAATTAAGCCATCACCTTTTAAAAAACTAGTTATTTTTTTTACGTGATCAAGATTTTAGATACCTATGTCATAGATCTTTTAATAAGGTAGCAGAAATGTGTCCTGGGTTTATTTGCAAGGGAAGCATGAGAAAGCATTGCAGGAAAAACTTGCCCCAAGGGATTTGTGGGTGTAATATGACCAGAAGCAGAATTCATATGGCAGATGACAGACAGAGGAGGACACTTGCTAAGAGAGTATTCCCAGACATCCTATTGGAAACCTAGGTTTCTTACTTGGTCTTGATGTGTGACATTTGTGCTTTTCTCTCTTCCACCAGAGTCATAGGTCTGACATCACAACAGTCAGGGTCATCTGAAGAAAGTTGGTCTTGTTTTGACATGCACGTAGTTGCCACCATGTGCCCCACGTATGCCTCATAGCTGTTGTGAAACACTGATTTCCCTTGTCTCTTTCTGGTTCAGTGAGTTCTCTCTCGTTCAGAAAGCTCATAAGGGCAGTCTGAGGAAACTCCTTGTGCAGATTTTGGGAATTCTGGTGAAAAGGATGTTCCCAGGCTCTCCTGCATTAGTGGTCATGGAGATGGTACAAGGCTGGCAATGGGAGCCCTTAAGATTCAATGGTTTTCCATCCAAAACATGGCATCCTTGATCAGCAAGATGGTTGCCAGTCATGAAAAAACACTCTGAACTGCAGAAAGGAAATAACCAATGAAAAAACCAACTGATAAAACTGAGCAAGAGCTCCAGCATTATAAGTGAAAAGAATCTCATCAGCCACACTGAAGGAAAACAATAGCAGGAGAGCCAAAGGCATAGAAAACAGATGCCAACCAAGAAGTTACAGGAAAATGGGGACTAGGGAATCATGCAGAGAGGCCTCTCATGTCTGTACAGAAGAGTAGTCAGTAAATCAAAGAAACTTCATGTGTTGGGACTTACTTTTGCTGTGCATTTATTATTCTATACAAAGCATATGTTCCTATTTGCTTCAGCTATCCAAAAAGGTAAATTTTAAATCCAAAGTATTGCAAAGCTGCACATGGGAGAGGGATGTAATGAATCTGTTGGTGTTACAGATCCCAATTCCAAAATCTTAAGGCAGGGGGGACATTAGAAAATGTGCTGGAGAAGCCAAGAAAACAGTCAATACTGCAGCCCACTTAACAGCAGTCTCCCAACCCACATGGACAACCTAACTGCTGAACCCCAGCAAGTATACAAGTGGGCAAATTACAGCAGGGATGTATAACAAGACACTTAAACACTCCTCAAAAGTGAAAATGTCCTGGAATGTGCCACAAGCTGCACATGCCTGACTGCTCAGACAAATTGGGATCTGTATTGCTGCCACCACCACAGTTTCTATAAACCATATTGAAAAACAATCATTTTGATATGAAAGTATCTCTATCACCCTAAGTAACTTTGTACATACTTTTTCTTTAATCTCTACAGTCCTGAGAAGATTGACATTTCATACTGTCTCAGGGACCTGCAGGAAAAGACATGAGATGCACTGGAGGGCTTCAGCTGGAAGGGCACTCAGGCAGTGCCAGCAGCCTAGCTGCTACCTCTCACTGCCTCCAGGAAAAGGTGTCAGGATCCCATCTTTGGCAGTTTGGGCACAGAGGACTTCTAGGACCCCAACCCCATCAATCAAAAAGCCAGGACACTCCCCAGTGTTCTTGGCTCTAGGAGCTCCTCTGGTTCTAGAGTACCAGCACACAGCCTGACTCATGCCTCTAGTTGCAGTGGCTACATGTGCACTGTGAATTAAACAGCCTGGGGCTATTCTCTGCCTCCACAGCATAATCCAGATCCACACACTTGCAGTCCCTTCAGTCCTTCTTTCCCTCAAAACAGAGTGGTCTTGTTCCTAAACCATATGAGGAACAGTGTCTGGTCCACCTTAATTCACCACACAATACCTGTGACACACGCTGCAGGGGCCAAAACTATGCCAGACAGCCTGCATGTGGAACTGCTAGCCTGTGCTCAAGTCTGTATCTTGCCCAATCACACTAATACAGCCAAATGTTTGGAGGGACAGGGTCCAGGGTTTAGGCTTAGCATCCTATCAGTGTGTCCAGCACACCTGTAAGTGATATATAACCCAGGCACTTAGGCTGATTTCCGATTTTGCTTAGAAACTTCATGGTCTGCTCTGTTATCCAATTTCCTGCAATCTAGAAAATACAAAAACCAATTCTGGGTAATTTTTGGTCTATCAGCAGGTGCTTTGTGATTGGACCAAGGCTTCTTGACTGCAAGTTTCTATGGATGATCCTCTATGCAGCCATTTGTCCCAAGCACGATTTAGGACTTCCACCACATCAGAAATCAGGGTGTGTGCAATACAGGGATGGGCTCAGGTCCTGGCTTTGTACCTCTGTATTCTCTACCCATCTACACATTGGGTGAAAGAAAGCCAGTTTTCACTGCTCCATTCAAACAATCACTTTTCATAATTTAAAGTCTCTGGACTGCTTAGTAGAATTGGACAGGGGAAAAAAGGCAGAAAGACACACAAATATAATAATCAAGCATAACCTTTGATCTAGGCTGATCTGATAAAGCCCTGGCACAGGGCCTTCAAAAACAACTCAACATATCACTCTGGAAGGATTATGATGAGCAAGTGATAAAAGCACAGGCTTTGTGTTCATTGACACTTTATAGACACTGACCCATTCACATGGTGATTTCAGACAAAACCATTGACTTTTTGCCTTAGAGATGAATTCCAGTGGTCGTTTTCCTATCTCGGTCATGCAATTATAAATGTACTTGCATATTTGTGGTGTGATAACTTTCCACACTATTCTCCAGATTAGGCTGGGGCTTTACAACCAGAAAACATGTGGAAGGAGGACTTACTATTCACTGAGTCAAAACTACTCCATTCAGCTTTGGTGCACAAGTACCACATGCCACTCACCCTGAACATTGCTCAGCTGGAGCAAACAGACCCATTGTAAAAACAAGGAGCAGTTCTTTCTTTCCAGTTTAAACAAGACAGTTGCCCATAATTCGGTTTTTGGCTGTATCCAAGTCTCCCTTATTTGGCTTCTGACAGTTTAGCAGAGGATATCACATGGTTTGCTGGCTGAAAAATGTTTTAAGATCTAGAGAGTTCTGCCTCTTTGCTGCTTTTTTCCTGTATCCAGAGAGGGAGGGCAAAAAGAAAGAAAAAAGAAGAAAAAAAAAACCCAACCTCACACCTTTCTCAGTGAGAATTACTGTCACTAACCCATACTTGCTTTTGTGATGTCCAACTTCTGCTTAAAGAAAATATACATTGACACAATATTCTTCCAGGTAGTGCATAGTCAACAATGATTTTATCATATATTTGTGCTTTAAGGACCACAGTGACACACCATGAAGCCTTTGGTTTCAGACCAACATGGTGGGACAAATGCACCAAAAAGACCAACAAAATCCTCTGGGTAATAAAAAGTACATTATCTTATGGAAATAGGCCAAGCCCTGGTCAGCAGACAGGGAGTACTGAATGTTGTTGTGAATGATTGTTCCCAGTATAGCACATGTATCTCAAAGCCCTAGTCTATATACTCTGAAGTTTTTTATAGGCTTCTGAGTCCATACTGGGTGCTCCTCTCAAAGACACCAGAGGTTGTGTTATGGGCCAGTGACATCAGAAGCTAGTCTGAGTTATGGATGGAGACCTCTCCAGGCTCCTTCTGTAGTAACAGAGAGACATAGGCTCCTCTAAGAGAATCATTCCAGCAGGGACCCTAAGTTCAATTCTTTATTGAGTGCCTTGGGGTACTCAGGTACATCAGAGTCCTCTGCCCACTCCCTTCTATTGGAGACTTTAGCTTAGGAGGCAAAGAGGTGTCTGTGCTCTATACACAGTACTGGCTTATGCATCTGCCCCAGAGTCTGGTCTGGCTATACACCATCTCCTCCCTCCATCACCAGACCTCCAACATACCCTGCACTGGTGTCTTTAGTCATTGCCTCAGCTCTTTTAAGACTTCTGTGAATATAATTTTTAAACCAGTTTGTCTTCTGTGTAAACACATTTTTAGTTGATCTTCCGTCAACCACTTTACAAGATCAATGGTATCATACTTGTACTCTCATAGTTTAGACTCATTGCCCCTTTGAAAGCATGCTTCAGCCTTGCTGGTCTATCTACGATTATGTAAGAAAGGCACTGCCACAGTTTTCTGCTGTTTCAACAAGAAAGTTAGGAAAAGTTTGGCTTGTCTTCATCCTGCACAGATCTGGACAATGCAGGTCTTGGTCAGGACATTCCTACCAAAATCTATCCAACCACTCCTGGCAGAAAAAGATACCTTAACATTAGAAGAGAAAGGAAGTTCACAGAAGGTTTCAGAAGGATAAGAAAGCCTTGGGAGGGAAAGATGAAAGCTGATGGAAAAGGCAGGTGTGATTACAGGAGGCAGGAGTTGAAAAATATGGTCTACTCCCACATCACACCTATATAACTAAAACTGCTTCATGCAAGCCTGTAGGAGCAGCTCTTCTGCCTTCCTATTCATGCTGTATTAACTCTGGTCAACACAAAAGAAAACACTGCTGCTCTTGAGACCCATGCTTGGAAGTTCCCCACACAGTTTGCTCAAACTGACCGGAAAAGGGACTAACCTAAGTACAAGGGTCATAAACAAGAGCCAGATTGACAGTTGTCATAACAATAAAAAGCAGATATAGAAATAAATGAGGATTATCATCTCAAAGAGCAAATGTTCCTCACAGATCATGTGTGGCCATCACATGCTGTGGTAGCAGAGAGAAATCAGTTAAAAATCACTCCCTTTCTCAAAGATCAGAGTTTTCCCCGGCTCCTGCTCTTTGAAGCAAGTCACTTATGTAACAGCATCACTGTATTTTCTGTGCTGCTTTCTGCTAGATCAGGCACTGAAAGGCTCTTCCCAGTTACTCTTTGCCAACTTTTTACCGAGCCATGATGCGGTCACTTCTGCCAGTATCCCAGGTGCAGCACCGCAGACTTTATGATTGGATTTTTATGCCCCTATTAACAGAGAGCAAACAGACACATAGATAATTCACTGCCAACAATTTTACAATGATAAATTTCAGTTACGAGCCATAGTCTGCTTTATTATCTGCTACTCAGGTGGGACAACAAAAAATGGCAGTAGGCAATAAAAGAGAAAAGTAGCAGTTAACGTCTATATCCTCTTCTAAGCCAAATTTTTATCTTGGCTTCCTTGCAAACATTAAGCCCCTACAGATAAGGATAAGATAACACTCTTGCTCTGTTCTTCAGAGCAACAGACATCCCCTGGCACAAAATACCGACACACTCTGGAAAACAGCTCTTTGCATTTCTCATCTCATTCCTGACCACTCCCTAAAAACAATGGCCAGATGACCCCCCCCAGTCTCAGGTGAAATGGCGGGACATGTAAGGACATCTGATGGGTTTATTCTAGTTTCCTCAGGTAAGATGCAGCTCTTTCTATATCTATGCACTGTAACTACCTCAGTAACCCAGTTGGAATTCCTAAAGGATTTGAAAGGTGTTGAAAAAGTTTTTAAGTCAGTGCTGCAACATCTTTGTGCTGTAGCCAAGCTAGTTAGGAGCATCGCCACATCTACAGTTACACTCCCATTACAGGATAGATATATAATGTGTCGCTCATATGTTAGATAAAGCAGGTAGAGATAGTTAGCTGCAGGCTTTTCATTGGATACATAGCCCACAAAGTTATCTTGTAGCTAAGCACAGCCAAGGCATAGATGCTTGGATTCAACTTAGAAACTATCTTTGAAATCTTTCAGATGCAAAGATGTGACAGGGCATCTAGCAAAATTATTCTAATTATTTCCTTTTCCGATTCTGAGCACCAAGGAAATAAATCACTTCATTAGCCAGGTGATGAAAGATAGGTCTCAACTGGCAAGGAAACTCCATAAACATAGACAGGCTTATTGCACATGGTTTGTTTAAAAAATCTGTGCTCCTAAAACAATGTAAACACCATGCATTGTCCCTGTGCCACCAAAATCAGTGAAATAGCTTGTGACTTTCTGCGGATACACATATGGTGTCCTTCAAACCAAGAGCCTGGAGTTCTGTTTGTTCCACAACAGTTCAGGAAGCTAATGGCTAGCAGGAGAGGGGGGGAAACAAAAACCAAAAACAAAGCAGAGAAATCTTTATAGCAGAAATGTAGCCAACATCAGTCAACACTAAACTGCAGAAGGAAACGGGTTTGACCAGCTAACCATCACTTGGGAACCTTATATTTGAAAGTTGAAGACATATTACTAGTGGGGAGAAATTACATTATTAATCAGATTGCTTTCCATGTTCATGTGGAAGAATTCTTCTCATAATCCTAAAAAGCTGATCATATGATCGGTGTACTTATCCCTCAGCTGAATTGTTCCATGACATAAATTTAGGTGATCAGACTCCTAATATATTCACATAAACCAGAAACTTTGTTGCCCTGTAATTCTGAATGACATTTCATAGGAAATTTCATTTCAAATTACCTGTGAGGAAGAAACTGGAAGATGGAAGCTCTCTTTAAGCTGCACTGACCAGTTTAAGGAGAGATGCAGGTCCACGAATGTTCTGGAGCTTCAGGGACGTGAACACATCTCACAGAGCTAGTGATGGGCAAGTTAAGAATCTTTTTTTCTACTATCAGAAAACTCATTCAAGTCTACCCTGTCAAATAAACTACTTAAAAAATATAATAGTTTTTCATGACTTCCAAAATCTTAAGGCATTCTTCTTGACAGACCAAAGGAAAAGCAAAACGAGGCAATGTCCAAAATTGCTAGAAAAGAGCAGAAGAACTAACAGAAGGCCAGACCAGGAGGCTCTCAGGAACACAGAGAAACCAGCTTCTGCAAGCAAGATATTTTTATTTTGTGATGATTTTCCTGCTTCCAAGGGGCAGCTTTCTGTGATTGCTGCCTGTTTCTGGTGCATGTTTCTTCCTCACTAGAAACATGCACCTGTCTCTGACAGGCCTCTGAGTGAAGGGCTCCTGCACTTTAGTCATTGAGTATCTCAAAAGGGAGAATTTCTTTAGAGAATCTTCAGCTTTCAGACTTTCAAGGGTACAACCGTGACAGCAACTGCAGTGACAATGAAGAGTTGTTTTTCTTAATGATGTATCTTAAGGCCACAACAGGACCATCAATTTCTTCCTCAGACACTTTACAAGTAAATTTTCCTTGATCAAAAAATTTATGCTCATCTGTACATTTCTGTACATGCATTGCTAGGAGAAACATGCTCATGGTCACTAACTCCACTGGGATAATTGCACCTCTATAACAGCCATCATGGTTTGGAGTTTTTAAACAGCCTACCTCAAGAGTGTTCCAAGTCTGATCAATTCTGCTTGTCTCAGGAAGGTTCCCTTTGGCACTTGCTACATACCTAAGCGTTGGGGCAAAAGGGATTGTTGTGGTTTTGCCTTAGCCAGCAGCTGAGCACCACACATCCAACTCACTCAACCCTGTCCCACCCCAGCAGGAGAGGGGAGAGAATCAGAAGAGTGAAACCGAGAAGACTCATGTGTTGAGATAAATGCAGTTTAAAAAGTAAAGCAAAAACCGCTCACGCAAGCAGAGCTAAACAAGGAATTTTTTCACCATTTCCCACTGGTAGGCAAGGGTTCAGTTATCTCCAGGAATGCAGGGCTTCATCACACCTAACAGTGACTTGGGAAGACAAATGACATCATTCCAAATGTTCTTCCCTCCTTCCCCACAGCTTTTTATGCTGCGCATGATGTCATAGAGTACGGAATATCCCTTTGGTCGGTTTGGGTCAGCTGTCCTGGCTGTGACCCCTTGAAATTTCTTGTGTACCTCCAGCCCACTCGCTGGTGGGGTAGGGTGTGAAGCAGAAAAGGCCTTGGGTCCATGTAAGCACTGCTCAGCAGTAACTAAAACATCCCTGTGTTACCAGCACTGTTCTCAGCACAAAGCTACTATGAAGAAAAATATCTCTATCCCAGCCAAAACCAGCATGTTCTTCATCCCTTATTCCATATCATCTAGATCATGCTTAGGTACCACACTACTCAATATAACCTCTTTAACAGCTCCCCGCCCCTCCTTCTCATCCTTTGATATGCAGGTATCATTCCACTAATGCATGGACCATCTTGTAAAATGTCCATACAATGTCCACAAATGTTCACAAAACGTCTATTGAATTCATTTAGCCCACGACTTTGGGCTCTGTCTGTTATAGTGTCCAGTCAGAAGAGGAGAGGTGGTGTGTTGTGTGGAGTTACTGGGCACCAAAAAAGTTCAGGTGATGTCACTGCTGCACTCACACTGCTTCTTGTCTCACCTTGGCTCAGGTGGTTGCTGCTATGGTAATTCCCATCCCAAGCAGCTCAAATCGTGGATTACAGCAACTTAAAGATACTGCTATTAGTCTCCACCCCTGGTCCCTTTAGACCAGATTGTTCGGTTTAATGTCGCAATGAACTCCTCCCTTTACCCCTGCTCCAGCTTGGACTTACCCACAGGCTGCAGCCCCTTAGGGGTGTACCTGCTCCAAGAGGAGTCTGATCTATGAGCCTCAGTCTCTCCACGGTTGTACCTGCAGTGGCATACACTTACCCACAGGCACAGCTGCTTTGAGGTGTACCTGTTCCAGGGTGGCCTTCTGCATGAGCCACAATGCCATCAGATCTACCTGCTCCAGCATAGCTTTACCCATGGCTGCTGTCCCTCCAGGGCTGGACCTGCTCTGTCATGGCCTTATCGCCAGCCAGCATGCTTCTAGGTGCACCAGCATGACCCTACACACAGCCAGTGATGCTTCAAAGCGTGTCTGCTGCAGCATCCACAGCCACAGGTGCTTTGAGGTGTGCCTTCTCAGTTGTGGCCTTATCCTTGAGCTGCAATCCCTGCAGAGCCATGTCTGCTGTGGCAGAGACATAACCACGGCCACAGCCCCTTTGAGAGGTACCTGCTCTGATGTGGGCTTATTCACAGCCACAGATGCTTTGGGCTGTGCTGCTCCCGCATGGGCTCATGCACAGGTCTCAGTCCCTTCAGCTCGAGTCCCAGCCCAAGCAGCACAGAGACAGCAGCACTGCCCTGGCCACCTGACAGCCCAGGCACATCCCCATCGCTGTTACCAGAGCATTCCCAGGCAAGCAGAGTGAGATGAGGAGGAGAACAGCGCTACAGCGAGCAGTGCCAGCCAAGAGCAGCCCCTCATGACCCCTCGACTCTGCCATGCAGTCAGGCAAGCAAGCCCCGTGGCCAGTGCAGGAGCTTGCCAATGAATAACTAAACAGCAGTAAGGGCTGTGACACTGATCTGTCACATTCCCATCAAGCCTCTTGTATCTCCAACCCTTTGAGCCCTCTTTGGGCACCAAAGAGGATTGTTGTGGTTTAACCCCAGCCGGCAGCTGAGCACCACAGAGCCACTCACTCCCTCTCCCCAGCAGGATGGGAGAGAGAAGAGTTGAATGGAGAAGACTCATGGGTTGAGAGAGATGTTCCCATAGGTAAAGCAAAAGGTGTGCTTGCAAGTAAAGCAAAACAAGGAATTAATTTACCACTTCCCATCATAGGCAGGTGTTCAGCCATCTCCAGGACAGCAAGGGCTCCTCCAGGCACAGTGGTTACTTGGGAAGACAACATCATCCCCTTCCTTCTTCCCTGCAGCTTTTTATGCTGAGCATCATGTGTCAGGGTGTGGGATATCCTTTGGTCAGCTGGGGTCAGCTCTCCTGCCTGTGTCCCCTCCCAAATTCTTGTACACCCCAGCCTGCTTCCTGGTGTGGTGGTGTAGGAACAGAGAAAGCCTTGGCTCTCTGCTAGCAGTGCTCAGCATGAACAACACTGTTTCAGCATAAATCAGAAACAGAGACCCCATACCAACTACTATGAAGAAAATTAACTCCCAGCCAAAAGCAACACAGGGGTGAAAGAGGAGTGTTCAATTTGCTACAGTTAGTAAGTAAAATATAGGTGTGGGTTAGTTGTGGGGTTTTGGGTTTGTTTTTTTTTAAAAAGCCAATCCAAAACAACAGGATGCTAGGTAGTTCATATTTTTGCTCAGATAAATATGAATTATGACATCAACAAACAGGTTGCATGGAAATTCCATTAGATTTTACCTGGCATGAATAGTTGTTCCAGGATTAAGGGTGGAGGAGCAGGCAAAAATTTCAGATTATTTTGAGATCTACTTAGAGAGATTTGGCCATTATATTTATCGAATGCTAGAATAAAAGATGATCAGCAGCACCTGAAGAACTGGCAGAATGAAGAAATGGCAGCAATTGTGACCTCTGTTATTTCTCATTGGATTTATTTCTTACCATGGAGTTTTTTAGCCCCTTAGGACTGGAAAACAATGATTAATCCTTCCAAGGTTTTTAATCCCAGGCCCTAGGTGACAACTACAGAGAATCTTCAAGGCTGGGTAGGATTTTTAGTGATGTTTATACTAAAAGCCTGGGAAAAAATGGGAGTTAATTCTTTCTGATTAGACAGAAATGCAGAGTCTTCCATTTTCAACACAATCTCAACCTTAGTTATTGTGGAATTGGTTCCAAGCATCCAAATGGAAAAAGTATACAGTACCACAGACCAGTGAATGTGTAGAGGATTGAACTCTGTTGTACTTCTCAGGAAAGTTGGAGGATGTGAAGTTTTCACTGTTCCTTTTCACTTAGCTTCTTTGAAAATTATGCAAGCTTCTAACATTTGGTAGGATATTGACACTTGGAGAAGTTATCTACTCCTTTGAGTAGTAGTTAATGAGCACTGAGGCTGCACAAGGTGCACAAAGAAGGATTTTTTTTTAAGAGCAAGCCCATTCTACATCTGAGTCTCACTGATCTGAGGCAGGGTGGTTGAGACATCTGCCATACAAGATCAGCAAGTGCCCTTAGGCTTCTCAATTTAAACCTTCTTTCCCGCCCTCCCCCCCCCCGCAATCACCTATCATAAACTAGAATATATCTTTCATTGAAGGCCATGGTTGCCTCTAGAAAGAATGAAACTGGGCAGAAAGTCTATCAGCAACTGCAATCCCTGAGCTGACCATATAAAACAAAAGGTCTGCAGTGGGAGAACACCCCAGTGAAAGCAATAAAGAAACTCTAAGTCCATAACGAGCTCTTAAACTACCATATACCCTAAGAAGTATTTAGAAACTGAGTTAGGCAAATGGAAAAGATCACCTGCTCAGGTGATCACCATCGCTCTAAGCCAGGGATGATAGGAAAGAACCCAGAGTGTTGGCCTGGCTCCATGCTTTCTGCCCTTGACTAATGAGGCATGAAGGCAATTAGGAGCCACATGCAGCTGATCAGACAAAGGTGGTGAAAGTACACAAACTTAATGAGGAACATGGCAGAATCAAAGAATGGTTGAGACTGGAAGGGGCCTCTGGAGGTCACCTGGTCCAACCCCCTGCTCAAGCAGGGGCACATAGAGCTGGTTGCCCAGGATCGTGTTCAAATGGGTTTTGAATGTCTTCAAGGATGGAGACTCCACCACTGCTCTGGCCAACCTGTGCCAGTGCTCAGTCATTTTCAGAGTCAAAAAGTGTTTCCTGACGTTCAGCTAAAATTTCCTGAGTTTCAGTTTGTGCCCATTGTTTTCCCAGCGCTCATGGCCTTTCCTTCCTTATACATGAGATGCTCTCGTACCTTAATTATCTTTGTGACTCTTCAGTGGGCTCTCTCTCTAGTAGCTCTGTACCTCTTGAGCTGGGAAGCCGGACCTGGATGCTTCACTCCAGGTGTGGCCTCATCACTGCTACCTCAACCTGATGGCAATGTCCTTCCTAATGAAGTACAGGAGGCTGTTGGCTGTCTTTGCCTCAGGGGCATATTGTTGGTTTGCGTTCAACTTGGTGTCCACCAAGACTGCAAAGTCCTTTTCAACAAAGCTGCTTTACAGTCTGTACTGGTGCCTGGAGTTGCTTCTTCCCAGGTGCAGGACTTTGTACTTCCCTTTGTTGAACTGAAATATCATCCCATTTCTCCAGCAGGTCGAGGTCTCTCTGGACAGCAGCATGACCCTCTGCCGTATCAGTCATTCCTCACAACTTTGCAAACATGTTGTGGGTACATCCTGCCCCATCATCCAAATTATTAATGAAGATGTTAAACAGGACTGGACCCAGTATTGACTCCTGAGCTACACCCCTAGTGAGTGGCCTCCATCTAGACTTTTTACCACTGATCACCACCCTCAGGGCCCAGTTGTTGAGCTAGTTTTCAGCCCACCTCACTGTCTGCTCATCCAGCCTGTACTTCATCAGCTTCTCTGTGAGGATGGCATACCACTTCCCATGTGCATTGTCCATGGAAGAACTCTGCTTCTTCCCCCCACATAATCCTGTGTGTCTACCTGGACACACAGACACCTAACTTGGTATGAGAGTGACAGTGTCACAGTGGCTGTTATGTGGGCTGTCAGAAAGGAGAAAAATTGGTTCTGAGAGTTTTAATATCAAATACAAGCATCCACTTATGCTTTTTAGCACTGCTTGTGTTTTGGCACATAGTTCTAACACTGCCTGTAGTCAGAATATAAATCAGTATATAAAGGCAGCAGGCCATTAACTGTCGGCATGGAGGAACAGGAGGAAGCGTGTTTTAATTGCATAAAAAGTCCTTTCTGTCATGTGATTACTGTTTCAGTATCCTTGCAGTTTTTACATAACCCAACCAGGAAAAACTGGCCATAAATTAACGAGTTCAGCCAAGGTTTTGTTTTCCCTCCCTTCAGTCCTTGCTCAAGGCTTGTAATCTGGATAGGAAAGATAAAAAACTTGTCCCTGTCTTCACAGATGTCCTAGAAGGGTGAAAAGGGTAAGCAGCTCAAGAAGCACAGAATGCAATTCATCTGGGAATAGCATTAGCTCAGCATAATGAGCTGAACTAAAAATCAACTAGGCCAACTATACAGCTGATGACTGATTCTGAAGCCTGGATGCTGCTGCAAAACAAATTGCAAGATGTGGAGGCCAACAGTTTTAAGTCCTAGCATTCAGAACTCCCGTGCTTATGAGCCTGAGGAGATATTGGCAGCATATGAGGGGGTTCAAGCTGCTTCAGAAGTGATTGATACTAAAGCCCAGCTCCTCCTGCTAACCTGATGGCCAGTGCTGGGCTGGGTGTTCAAAGGGAGGGTTCCCTCTGCACATCATGCAACTGATGTGACATGGAGTAGCTGATCATACATCAGAATAGGCAACAGGCTCGAATAGAAAGCTCCGGTTGCCCAGGAATTCTGGAAGTGATCACAGACTGGCCAGAAGGCAAAGATTTTGGCATGTTGCCAGAGGAGGTGACAGAGGCCCATGTACCCAAAGGTTGAGCCAGTGAGGAACATCAGAACACCCAGCAGGTGAATCAGGCTTCAAAAATTGAAGTGGCTCAGGCCTAGACTGGAAACATAAGGGTGAATTAATTATAGCTCAGCGGGTCTGTGACACCTCAGGCCATCAAGGAAGAGGTGCCACATATAGATGGGTCGTGATCAAGGGGTAGTGGACTTGACCATGGATGCTATTGCACAGGTCATTAATGAACGTGAAACATTCACTGCTATCAAGCAAGCCCAGCAGTTAATACCTCTGGTATGGAAATAAATGTGGGCAGGCCTGGCAGATGGGTTACATAACTCTCCCACAGACACACCAAGGCAAGCACCATGAGCTTAGAATGGTGGAGGCAACCACAGGGTGGCTGGAAATATATCCCGTGCCCCATGCCACCCCCAGGAACATGATCCTGGGCCTTGAAAAGCAAGTCGTCTGGTGACATGGGACCTCAAAAAGAATTGGACAATGGGACTAATTTCTGAAATAATCTTATAGATACCTGGGCCAAAGAGCATGGCATTGAGTGAGCGTGTCACATCCCAAATCATGCACCAGTCTCCAGGAAAATCAAATGATACAATGGGCTGCTAATGGGACCTTCAAACATTGGGATGCACATTTAGCAAAGGCCACCTTAACCACAGTCAAGCTGGCCCCACTCAATCAAAACTTCTATGCACTATTAGAAGGAAATAAAGACCCCCATAGTGCATACAAAGAATATGTTGGGGAAGACAGTCTGGGTCAGCTCTGCTTCAGGCAAAGGCAAACCTATCCACGGGACTGTTTTGCTCAAAGGACCTGGGTGCACTTGTTAGGTGATGCAGAAGGATAGAGAAGTCCACTGTGTACCTCAAAGGGATTTGATTTTAGGTGAGAATAGCCAGCAAAGTAATTGTATCATGTGAATTTCTGTGTAATACTGCATGTCATCAGTACTATAGCTGTTACATGCCATAACAATGGTATTACAATAAGAATCACCCAGACTAATGAACCTGGATAAAAATGATCGAGGTGCAGAGGAGATGAAACCAGAAGCTTGAAAGTGCTATCCTCAACCCACTGACGTGAGCGTGGACTGCGCCAGACACATCAGCTATGAGCTCTGCATGCAGCATGCAACAATCCAGCATCGCTGTCCCCTGCCCCAAGAGACTGTTATGACAGATGAGCCCAAAGTCACAGAAATTTGAGAGGGATGGCCCAGACAGTGAGGGAACGGGATCCGTGTATTACCTGTCAAAAGACAGGAAAAGTCATGGCGATCAATTGGAGTATGTGGGAATATAGGACCAGGGCATGAAGTAGGTGGTAGAGAAGAAGAGGTTTTGGCTGAGATACCAGAGTTCATTTGCTTCATTTGCTATAGTGCTGCATTTTGGATTTTGTGTGCCATTTTTAGTTGTTGCTAGACAGTTGTATTGTCTACACCAAGTCAAGGGCTTTTCAGCTTCCCACACCCTGACAGCCACGCAAGAACTGGGAGAGCACAGCCAGGACAGCTGGCCCGGGCTGGCCAGAGGGATATTCCCTACCAGAGAACGTGATGCTCCAGCTGAGGAAGCCAACCAATAGGCAGGATCGCTGCTCAGAAACAGACTGGGCATCAGGTTGTTTTATGCATGTTGTGAGCAATTACATTTGTGCAACACTTGTGTTTTTGTATTATGCCTCTCTTTCTTTGTCCTCTTACGAAACTGTCTTCCTCTCACCCCATGCCATTTCTTTCCATTCTCCCCACCCCCTTGCCGGAGGAGGGGTGCAATCAAGAAGCTGGGCGGTGCTTGGTTACCCACTAGGGTCAAACCATGAATCTTCTGCACTTACTTTCCAGCACTCCTTCACTTGGCAGTTGTGCTGAGTGATGTCTAACCAAGCTAGGTTAAAATTGAACTTTGGTGAAAAGTAAACAGCGTGCCATCCCATAAATTGACCATACTCTTGATAAGCACTAAAATTGCTACAATGACATTTAGGTCTTCAGTGTATGAACTAACAAAGAAAAAAAAAATCATTTTTTCTTCCTAGTAAGTGCTGTGGAATGTTTTGTTCAGTGTTGTGCCTTTACACTAGCCAGCAAATGAAAAATACTGTGGCAGTAGCAGGTAAATACCCAGGCTTTGTTCCCAGAAAGACTTTAAAGATCAAATAAGCACCACTATCCATCAAGAAGCCATACTGAGCATAGAACAAGTGACAGCGTAGGTTTTTGTTAAAAATTGCTGTCTTTGGCTGCTAAAGTTATTTCTCTCCTTAAGCAGCTAGTACTTTGCTTAAGTGTTCCTTTCTTCCCAGATGCTCACCACTATTGCCCATCATCTGAAGTTTCTTTCTTACAGAAGTGCTGAGGAGAGATCACTAATTTAAAAGAACAAGTGGATTCATTTAATAACCTTGGTCAAATTTCTTTCTTCCTGGTGATGAATTAATGAAGTTTTGCCAACAGCTGAAAGCAAGCACCTTTTTCATTTGCCCAACGAAAACACCTGCAGGAATAGTGGAGCACAGCAAGGATTCCACACCAACTGCAGACATGTGGAAGGGCTCACTTCTTCCTGGCAGCTCTGCGTTACCCAGCAGCACATTTTGCTTCTTCCTTGGCAAAAAATAAGTGCTTGTGCTGCTCTACAGACTGTACAGCTTCCTCACATTTCTCCATTCCAGCTCCATAATTCCCACCATGATTAGCTAACACATGCCATCAAGCCAAGCAAAACTGGGTCAAATGGCCACATATAAACTGGGAGTATTTTAATTAAAACAATATGGATTAAGGCCAATGGAAGACAGAACACTGTAGGTTTGGGGTTGCCCCTCCCCTTATCTCCAAGTGCAGAGAAGCCGTTAAGGTAGAGTACCTTTACACTACTTAGGCCGTGATGAAAACTTAAAACCTAAATGTCCCCTTAGAAGAGACACTAGGCCTTTTATTATAAAGTTACTGTACAGCAGTGCAAGAGAGGCTACAGTGGAACAGTCCTAAGTGTAAGACAAACCAAACTAGGGAGGGTGTAAGATGGCATTAAAATTGTTGCAACCATTGATGGGTTTTCTCAAACAGCAGTTAATGCTGCAGGCATTCAGCTGTTGCTACAGAAAGTTATCAGCAGTGCATGTGAGCCAGCATTTACCACACTTTGCCATACTTGGAAGTGGTTTTGATAGAATTAAATACTGCACTTTAGATGGTCTGTTTTCTTAATTCTGATCTGTATTACAGGTTTGAAACCAGGATACCACTTTGCTACCATAAAGAATGTGTTTGAGTTAGCTTTTCTGATACTGGTTGTGTAGCCTGCACAAAAATCTGGCCTTTAAAGTGGGTAGCTGAAGTTGTACTTTTATAACTCAGGCTTAAATAATAGCTGTCTAAAAGGAATTAATGTGCAGAATCCCCCTCTCTGTTCCCCCAGATGAAAACTGGCATTTCCCATTTTAAGAGAGCTGCTCCACATGTAACTGAATAAAAGTGTTTTGAAGTGTAATTCCAAATAAAGTATTCCTAGAAGTTAGTCATAAACCACAAAGACCATCTGCATGGCATCTTCATAAATCACTGATGCAAAAGGTTCTGCAGCCATCTTTTGATACTATTTGGCACCAATGTACAAAGAGGGGGAAACGAACCTGCTGTGAAGAGCCCCGTCCCTGCGTCAGTGGGCTGACAGTTCTCTGCCATGTACGTGGATAGATGACGGTGGGGCAGTGGATGTGGTTTACCTTGATGTCAGTAAAGCATTTTACACAGTCTCCCACAGCATCCTCATGGCTAAACTGAGGAAGTGTGGTCTGGAGGATCAGGTAGGGAGGTGAATTGTGAACTGTTTGAAGAAAAGAAGCCACAGTTGTGGCCAATGAGACAGGGTCTGGCTGGAGGCCTGTATCTAGTGGAGTCCCTCGGGGGGGAGGACCAGTACTATTCAATATATTCATCAACAATGTGGATGAAGCAACAGCCTGCACTGTCAGCAAGTTTGCTGATGACACAGAACTGGGAGGAGTGGCTGACACACCAGAAGGCTGTGCTGCCATCCAGTGAGATATGGACAGGCTGGAGAGTTGGGCTGGGAGAAACTCAATGAAATATAACAAAGGCAAGTGTAGAGTCTTGCATCTGGGGAAGAACAGGAAGATTCTTCCAGGCTCTTCTCAGTGATGGCCAGTGATAGGGCAAGGGGCAACGGGTGCAAGCTGGAGCATAGGAGGCTCCACGTGCACAAAAAGAAAAACTGAGTGTGACAGAGCACTGGGACAGACTGCCCAGAGAGGTTGTGGGGTCTCCTCCTCTGGAGACATTCAAAACCTGCCTGGATGTGTTCCTGTGTGACCCAATCTAGGGGATCCCACTGTGGCTGAGAGGTTAGACGAGATGATCTTTTGAGGTCCCTTCCAAGCCTTAACATTCTGTGATTCATTAAAGGTGAAACAGGACAACACAGAAAACATACTTCCCATTCCCAAAGTGGCATTACTGACAGGAATAGCTGTTATGGGACAAACACGTACCTGAGGCAAGAGGAAGAAAAACCCATTGAGATGCAGTTATTCTGCATCCACAATAGGTAGCTCAACCACACTGGCCTACCTCTTGATCAAATAACAGAAGACAACGCATTTTTTTTAAGAAGGTCAGCTTGTATTGAAAATATCTCTGTAAAAACACCTCTAATACTACAAGGTAGTACCAATACAAAACAGATCAATATTAATCTTTAAACTGTTAAACTTTATTATAAATTAAAATTTCTTTACAAAAAATTGCACATAATTGACCACTCTTAGGTTCTGATGCACTGGCATATGCAATAGTTTCTTTAATCTTCAAGTTTTATAGTCTCTGCCGTGAGTCCAATGCAGAAGAGGGCAGTAAGCAACCCTCTTAGAGCCTTCAAGTGCAAGAAGCATACTTGTGGCCACGGCAGTTACATTTTCCTTAAGAGCGGCTGCTTTTGTTTTAAATCCTGTAATGAAAAAGTCTCAAAAAAGGTTTAAAAAAAAAGGAAAAACCCATAATGGACTACTTGCTTTTTACTGTAAACACAGCCCAGTAAATTAATCCCAAACACAGATCTCTCAGGCATCAGCGAGAGTGTCAGGTGAATCAGGAACAGCAAAACAAAGAAAATAGAAAATAAAAAGAAAACATTAAAAAAATAATGTCTGTCATTTTGATTAACCATACTTACGTAGATGATGTTATGAGAATCTGGCAGGGCCCAGAAGCAAGGCCAGACAGGGAGTTCATTTTTCCAGAGGAGGGTCATGTTAATTGTTTTCAGGTTCGAGGGAAGCAGACCGGAGACTTGATATGCTCAGCAATACTCATCTGCCTTACACAGATCTTAGGAATGAATCAGCCTGAAGACTCATTCAACTGATTTTGGCATTTAATAGGACTTATGGCTGACCGTACCCAGCGTTCAGTGATTCTTGCTTTCTGTTCTGTAAGTGTTTAAATTTAAAAGCTCATCTAGGCTGACTCCAACCTCTTGGCACTTGGAAACTAGTTTTCTCAGGTTATCAGTTTTACCTCCTCCTGATGCTTCAAACAAGAGTTGCTGAAAGAGATGGGGAAGCAGATATAAGATTTAGCCAGAGCTTGAGCATCACCACATCTATGGATATGGGATATGCAGAAAATTTATAATGAAACCTCAAACTGAATCATAAGGAGAAAACATTACATCTTTCCACAGTGTTGCACATAGAGGTAACTTCTGAAGGGCTCTCTGATATAAATGATGGACCTGTAAAATAAAAATGAGCACAATTTCATGCACTCAAAAATGAGATCTGAAGCACAAAAATCTCATACAATAATTTTTTAATCTGTTCTTTTAAAAAAAAAAAAAAATCAAAGTGAAGCATTAAATTGCTACTAAAAGCAAAGGCAAGTTTACGTCTGACCTTAATTCTGACCCTTGTATGCACATGATTAACTCATGAGGACATTCTTATTTTTCTTCACAAGACTCTTGCCTCATTCATTGCACAGGATGGAACACTCTTAGGGAATGAAGCAGATTACTGAATATTTCTCTTTCACCACTCAATATGTAGTCTCAAGGTCTTGCTTATTGCATACCAGCCCTGCAATGAAAATAACTGTTTCATAGGCTTTTTTCCTTCAGCATCTATCTATGCTTTAACAATCAGTATGTGTCTTTGCAACTCTTTAAAATGAAACAATGGTTTTACCATTGTATGGTTGAAAAGAGAGGACCAAAACATTTATTACAAGTATTTACTCACGTCTCCTTCAACTATTGGTATTTAGAGTACCAACTTTAATCAGAGTGTCATTAGGAGAGGTGTTTGTTGGCATTTTAAATACTTTAAATGCCCATTTCTATGTTCTATTAGCAAACCTTTACATGACCTCTGAAGGGAGTGGCAGGTTCACCAGCAACAGGAAATCAAGACTCTTGAAACACAGCTCAATTCTAGAATAGTATGCTACCTGTTCACTAGAAAATCCAGAGCTATCTGGAACAGTCACTGATTTGCATAAGCAGTAAGCGCTCACTACATCACAAACTAAGCCCTCCCTGCCCCCCACACCAAACACAACTGAGCTGTCTCTACCTAAGTGATTTTACACTGTATAGTTAGTCAGGTGGTTGCAGAAGAAAGCCACAAGATTTCTTCTGGGTGTAATCCAGCTACAATGCTTTACATATCCCTTTGTTTTAATTGGTTCATTTTCTTTAAGGATCCTCTTTTTGATTCATTTGAAATCTATTTTTTTTAAAGTTTCTAGCCAAACAAAGCAGGGATCTTAAGTCACCAGCCTCTATATAGGCAGTGCCTTAAAATGTAGTCCATCTAGTACAATGACTGAAGCAGGGATCTGTGACTAATTACAGATTACACCAAACCATCAATACAGAGACAGAATTAAGGTTGAATAGGCAGCCATGCCTTTGATATCTCCTGACTTTGAACTATTTGATCTTACAAACCAAATACATGTCTGCTTGGGGGTTGCTCTTTTTAAACATTCTCGGAGACAGCAGAAAAGGAAAGAAAAGATTTCATATGTGAGCCTAACAATAGCCATGCTTCCCATTATAGATCAGTTAAAGCTTTAATACCATTTCAAAAGAAAGACTACTGACAGAAAAGAACGATGCTGAGAATCAGCCACTACAAGAATGACACAAAATGAGATACAACAGAGAAGTATCTCAAAAACACCATATGCAAGTGGAGAGTCACAAACCCAGGGCCTTGTGATCCCCCAGTACACAGCATCTCTCCAGAAGCAGAAGAGCATTTTGAAGGTGACAGCAACAATACCAGGAAGATCCATCCTGTTTGAACTGAAAAGTGACTCAGTTGCTGTGCCAAAACACTCTTGTATTTTTAGAGTAATAAAAATACTTCCCTCTCCAAAATACCAGTAAGTTAACNGTTCAGGAACTCTCTACATACATTGGCTTGGCAGACCCACCCTACCAACTACTTGTCAAGATAATTGTTAGCACCTTCCAACACAACAATCCTTCCTTCCCTCTACTGTATTTTAAGTGCTAGCAATCTCCACCTAGTTAAAGAGATAAAAAACCAACCCATCAGGAGTGGAAGAAGGATATCGACCCCCTTGGTAAGGGAAAGATACACACAACCAGTATGCACAAGTACTCCTGATCTAACCCATTATACCTTGATTACCAAAGGTATTTCTCACACTTGAGACAAACGCTATGGTGCTTATTCACAAGAGTTTTTCAACTCTAGAAATCTCAGGTTTAAGAGATCATAACTGCTTTGGATAAAGCCAAGGAACAGAAGGTTATAATTACTCATTTAGTAAGCTGTATAGACTTACTTCTCTTTGTCCCATTAGAAAGCATTCGGCAGCAATGGCTCTGAGGAAGAGAAATATATACAAATATTTATTCTTGAATAATTTTAAATGCCATTAGTGGCAGAATACTGACTGTGTGGAATGGAATTACAAATTCCTCGAGAAGAAACTGACTAACTTCCAATGATGTTACTCTACAGTGAAAAGACAAAAATAGCCATTTTTTAAAATAACCTTACATGAGCAAGACATTTCAGTGGTTCCCCATTATGAACAAACACTGAAGAAAAAGATCAGTTCAGCATCACTGGATAATGGAGATTACTGCTATTGTGACATATAAAGGGGAGGGTAGAGAGGGGGAGACAGAAGTCAATAGTTGAATTAAAAAGGCAACTTGTAAACACATCATTCGTATTTATCTGCTAAGTATCCATTCACATGAGTTTCCCCAAGAGTGAAATTCCCTGCCTCATTTTAAAGAAGTGACATTACCTCTGTCTGTCGTAACAGTTACTGTTTAAATAAGAAGCTAATGAAAGAGAGACTTCCTGTACAAGCCCAATTGGAAGGACATTTCAGATTTACCTTTGTGATGTAAACCTTAAAACACAAAAGCAATATCTATGAAAACAGATGTATGACTGTTGCATTACATTTTCCAGATGGCCAGGCATGTTGGGATATTAAACGTAAACATCTTGGCTTGCAGTTTCAGAATCTGGACATTGCTCTCCTCCCAGTATTGCAG